>JALJEE010002292.1:0-102098 GCA_023231475.1 Seison nebaliae | reverse complement strand
GATTGTAAAATGATATGATGATATTGTTGAACAGTTTGAGACATGTAGAGCAACCAGATTAGAAGACTTATGCATAAAACAACAATGGTTCTTTTTAGGCAAACCATTTTATACAAATTTATTCAGATCTATTCAGTGGATATTTAAACTATAAATTAAATTAAACGGACGTGTGTAGCGCAGTGATCTACGATACTGCGATATTTGCGAAATAACGTACCCTGCACAAGGATAGAGTCATATTGGGGCGTGCGTAACACAGTGGTTTATGAACGTTCCCAACTCCACAACGATGGGACACACGTCTCACGCAACGTAGAGATCTCTTACCACTGACCGTAGAGGAGATCGATCAAAAAATTTTTCCCGAGGGGATTTAACTTTAAAAAAAAATTTAAGAAATATTGTGTACAGGTAATACCTTGTACACTGTACAAGGTTGCAATGAGAAATTGTATATGTTTTTTTTAAGGATAATTTTTTCATTACAACCTTGTCCAATTATATATTATATACAGTGTGTAAAAATAATGGATGGACAACAACTTTTCCACCTATTTCAATTGGTCTCCATAAATTGAAATAATCATATTTTGAAAACTGATATATTGTTCATAACCATGTTAACAAAAACGTCATAAAGACAAATGATTTTTTTTACTGATAAACAGTATAATAATCACTTGATAATTCAGTGATATATCAACTTGTAAATTAAAAAATTGCTCAGAAACAAAAGATAAAATGAGAGAATAAAAATATTAGTTATTCTTCTTGTTTAGAAGAATGCTCCGAACTTTTTATTTAAATCTAACAACTTGTAAGTTTTTAAATCTTTTTATTTAAAAATAAGGTTAATTCAAAAGTAAAGAAATAAAAACTTATCTGCTACCAAGGACAATTTCTATTTGTTTGGAGGACAGAGAGATAAATTTTTGTTAATGATTGTTGATGATTCTTAAAAACAGAAAAATAATAATGATAAGATATGATATTATAAAAAATAAGATGTTAAATCAAGATTTATATAATTGATGATGATATAATGATTTTATGAGATAAAAAAAAAATCATGCGGGTTCTACATTGTAGAACCTACACTTTATCATATATGTCATTATAATACCTAATACGTAATAGTTTTTTTTTTAATTTTATTTATATAATATCTATAATATAGGTCATTGATATCTTAATAATGTTGAATTCATCAATTTTTATATCTAGCTTGGTATAAGACATTATACCGATTACTTTTGAATACAGCTGTATAGTTAGATATAGAGATAGAATTGAATGTTAAACTGTTGAAATTAACTAGAGAACGTAATAAGAGGTCATTACATATAAAAATTTTATAGAAAGTAAGATTGTATGATGGTCTGTCCATCAGTCTTCTCATTTCTTCGGACTATTTTAATGAATAATATTTTGTTAATAGTTGTGAAGATGATGCTGAATTAACAAAGGAAGTTGAAATCGATTTGGATTTAACGCAAGATGTTGACGATGATTTGGATTTAACTCATGATGTTGACGATGATTTGGAATTCACTCATGATGTTGACGATGATTTGGATTTAAGGCAAGATGTTGACGATGATTTGGATTTAACGCAAGAAGTTACTAAATATTATAATCAACGACTAATATAATGACTCATTTTCACCATTTTTCATCATTTCATTTAATCGCTTTTCGGTAATTCATCAATAAACTAAACTATTAATTAACACAGCATAATGAGAAAATTGTCATGATTTAAAACGGAATAATTAATATATGATAATATTATCATATGATTATTAGATGATTTATCATACGTTTAATTCTGATAATCAGATATAATTATCATAAACATATTTTCTAAGAATCATTGTAAAAATTCATCGGATTATATCACACCGGATATCAATTGTAATACGAAAATAATAAAATATAGTGCATATAATATGAAAAATGTATATATATGAAAGAAATTAAAAGCTGAAGTTCGGTCCTTACGGGATGAAGTTCGTTTTTTAATGAATGAATTCCGACAAACTTATAAAAAATAGCTACTTTTCCATTTTTATAATAGAAATTGAACAAATTTGAAGACGCAATTGAGGATCGGTATAATTTTGAACAATAAGTTAGTTTTTCTATTATACAATTACTCTTTTTTATTTCATATACTCTCATTGAATATTTAGTTTAATTATTGGTTTACTTTTATTCATTTTAACTGACCATATATCAAAATGATGATTCACCTCTACCAAACGTCCGTCTACCAAATGTCGTTTTCACGTCTTCTGACTATATCCCAATTTAAATTTGAGAAGAAGTATTCGAAGAAGAATTAGCGAGTCAACAAGGAATACCGAAGGCTTTTTTGGTTTTTTTATTCTTATTATTTGTTTATCGGAATTCCCGACGGGATGAATTAGAAAATCGGTCTAAAAAATATAAATAGCGTTCGTTACAGACAAAGATTTTCTTAATTAGATTTTCAGGGTATTTTTCTTAAAATATGACGAAATATCATTATTATTTTAACTGTGAAACCGTTTTTCAAGCGACAACAATGATACCAAGCGATAATAACAATTTGGTGTAAACTAATAATGTAACATAATAAACTACCAAATTTTAAGTTGAAATGGATGATTAATTATTTGAACATACATGAGCATCGAAGCGGAACTAAAATTATCTTTATTTGTGTCGATGTTAATTTAATATTTCTTACAAGTATATTTCAATCATGAAATTAGATGATCTTGCAATTTATATCGTTTCGTATGAAATTACTCATATCGGCATTTCGGCCATGTGTACTCAATTGTTGATTGAATATTCATTCATCCATTATTGGTGCGCACATCTTTACTCGTTGATATGTTTAGCACTCGTTTACATCTTTTATTATCGTTCAGTCTTTTCTGCTCCTGGTCAAATACGTAAAGGATGGAAATCAGTTACATTACTATTGATATTTCAGCAATTTCATTAATTTTTTCAGTACAACGAAGAGAATAAATTGAAGTTGAAATGGTGTAACCATTGTAACGGATTCATACCACCAAGAGCATATCATTGCACCAAATGTAAATTGTTCAAAAAATTTTTATTTGAAAATTTTCATTTTTTCATTAATGTAGATGTCGTCCGCGATTCGATCATCATTGTCCTGCAATTAACAATTGTGTTGCTATCCTGAATTTCAAAGAATATTTCCTCTTCATTTTATTCGCAACAATCAACACGTCAGTAGGACTGTATTACGTTCTGATGTATTGGGTCTATGCAGTTTAATATATTTGTTTATTGTCGAGCGAATAGTTTTAAAGTTAGAAGACGAAGTTCCAGAATCAATTCGGGTAATATTCAAATTAAATAATTTATTAACTATCTTCGAATGTATCGGAGTAATTTTATTCACCGGAAATTTATTGTTATGGCAAGTTTGGATCTAATTAACTTTTCCATAATTTCTTTAACAATTTTAGTTCTTTACTATCACAATTAATTTGACATTGACTGAGTCATTGGTGGTCAATTCGATCAATGACAAAATTGTTAAATTCAACTTATGGAATTTATTTAAAAATGTTGAAAAATGGAAAAAATTGACCGCTCAATCTGATTATCAATTATTTCACGAATCAATCATTTGTCATTATGAGAATGATAACCCATTTGATTTGGGTCTGAGGACGAATGTCCGACAATTTCTCCAACCCCAAATTCTGAGAGAATGGTCCAAAATTAATAAAGTTCAATTTGGTTATGACTTTCCAACAAAATCTAACGGCGATTCTTCAATTATATCAGTTAATTAATTAATTCAACAATTAAATTCAATAAATTTTCTTAAATTTTTTCATTTATTTATTTTCCTCAGAAAAACTTTTTACAAAACAAAATTGACAGGTATAAATCAGCATGTCTCTTATTATGTTCATCATATCACCCGAAAACTCTTTGTCCACCGACCACTACTTATTACTCGTGGAAAGATTATTTTATGTCACTTCTTTATGGTATTTATTATGGACGGAAAAATATCGGTCATTTTTGTGCTGGTGATTTTATTTTTGTCTTTCAATCAAATAAGTTTATCTTAAACTTGCTCCTTTCAATTGACATTCTCATAATTTTAGATATTGGATGAAAGTTGAAAAATTGTCAGATAATTTCATTAAAGATTATGAACCCATGAGATCGTTACTCTTCAAAAATTATAATGGAACAAATACTTTCAAGAATGAATATAAGAAACAATTCGATTTAAAAACACTTGACGAATGGTCTGAATTTATTCAAGTACAACAACGAATGACAAGAGGTTATATGAGTGTGAGTTGTGCTTATCCCATTGAATTATTTTCCAATTATCAAAAATGTAAATATGAGCAAGAATCTTTTTTATTTAAAGAATACCATTTAATAGAAAATAAAAGAAAATTAAATTAAACCAGTCATCAGTTTTTTAAAATTTTATTGAAATCGTCATAGTATTTTGTGCACAAATTATCCGGTAAGAAAAAGATATTTGTAACTGCAAAAATGTTTTCAATTGAATAAATTTGGATGAACGAGAATCAATACGTGAAAAATCAGTCCTCTGAACTTCCTCTGAAGGAATTGAAAATATGTTTTAAACTCTGTTTGTCTTCACGAAAATTTATTAAAACTTTTTATGTAGATCGATCTACATTTCAAAACGAAGGAAAATTCAGTTGAATAATTTTTTTTTGAACAATTCAAAAAAATAACGGAATTTTGAGTAATGAAGTGTCGATATAAACAATAGCTAATAAGAACTTGGCACACAATTAAGAAAACATAAATTTAATTCGACATTAATTTTTAGTTGTCGAATAAACGACAAAATAAAATATACTCGAAGTCATAGTCAGTCGAATCCACTAGATATCGTGCCCTAGCTAGTTATTCTTCAATTTTTGCAATAAGGTTTGAGTTCCGAAGTAACCACTGAGAAAATAGATGAAGTTTTCTATTTTATTATTCTATTTTTTCATTGCCACAAATTTTGAAACAGGCAAAGGAATGGCATCGGCACACAATTATAGAAGTTGGATTAATTTCTTATTTTTCTTAAAGTATCGTCAAACTGTTCAAAGGGTCGACCAAGTTCACAACCTCTATAAAAACCGATCATGTTGAAGAGAAGAATTCTGGAGACATTATCCAAAAGTGTTAGAATTTAATTAAATATTTCGATTTAATTTAAATTTAAAAGAAATGACTGTCGTATATCGCAAAAAAGGTATCTCAATAAAGTATAATTTGAAGAATAAAATAAATATTTACGTTAATTTCTAACTTTCAAAAGATTTAAACAATTTAAATAAAACATTCGATAACTGAATTTTGTAATGAAGAATCGTAAAAAATATGTTGCGTTAATATTGAAAGCTAACTAAAAATTTTTTGATTTTGAAAAACCGACATGTAAATACCGACATAAATGAAAAACAAGACAGAAGATAAGAGAAATGAAGAAGAATTTTTATTTCGATATAGTCACAATATTGAATAATTAAATTAAATAACAATAAATTCATAAATAATGATGAAGAATCAACTTGACATGACTTGGGAAAAGATCACATCAGTCTACATGATTTGTTGGAGCATAGTCCGAGAAAAGATTGTTGATGAATTGTTATCATCAATAGTCGTTTTACTAACTGGTTTGAATTGGTCGACATTGGATTGTGAGAAGGAATTTGGATGGAATTTATTCTCATCAATCGGTAAATTGAAATGAAATTGTTCAAGATAATTCCCCGATGCATTTCTCATTTGTGTGAAAACGTCGGTTGTTGTTTCTGGTAATAATTGTTGACTGTTTGAGCGAATAGGATAATTATTTCCATCAAATACGGGAGGAGTGATGGATGGTGTCAAAGTTGAAATAGCAGAGATGGATGACGATGAGAGAACTAAATGATTCGGTATAAATTCATGAGAAGAAATTCCATCCGATGTAATTGTGGGGAAATTTTGGAAATTATTATTCATAATTGAAATTGGTATTGATGGAGTAATTGTTGATGTTGTTAATGTTGTGATAGAAGACGAAGATGATGGAATCATGACGGAATTAGATAGAGTTGTAGCAGAAAAATTATTATATATATTTGAATCGGTTGATGGATTAGTTGGGCAATGAGACTCGTTGTTTATCATCTCATTCAAATAATTCAGTTCGTTCAATTGTTTACTTTCACTCTCATTGATAAGATCGTCATCTGATTCATCAAAATGATTAGTTTGATGATTATCCGTATCCGTTTTAGATTTCTTTAAACATTTTTTATTTTTAATCTTTCTTCGTTTATTTCCCGTTTTTCTATCGTCTTCCTGATTTCTACTCGATTCATCTTCGTCCTCCTCTTCATAAATTTCCTGTTCCTCACAGTTATCCTCATCATTCTTCTCAATATCTTCCTCATTATTCGAACAACCGTTTTCTGATGTTTTATTCACATCTTTCCCATTATCCTCTTGCGCCATTACACCTCGACGATATTTTGCACGTGCATTTTGAAACCAGACTTGTAGAACTCGTTTAGATAAACCTGTTTTGGTTGATAATTGTTTGAGATCTTTAGCATCCGGATTATGATTCAATTGGAAATAAGTTTTCATAATTCGCAATTGATGATGTTTAAATGATGTTCTCATTCGCTTTTGTCTCGCGTTGCTCATATGTGTATGATGATTGCCCAATAAAGTATTTCCAGTTGTCACACTGTGTAAAAGTGATTGATGGAGATGACTAGCTGGATGTTGTGCATTCATATGAGAGAATAAGGACGCCGGAGGCAAACCCTGATTTGGTGCACCTAAAGATGCCAAAAACGATGGGAGACCTTGAGGATTATTATTACCATTATTCGATGTTATCGATGCCATTAAAAATGGCAAATGATTAGGATCAACGGATCCGTCATTATTGATATCTGGTTGGAAAGTACCCGAATTCTCTTGTTCGTTACTGAGTATTTGTGGGAGAAATGGTGCGGAAGATGGAAATGGATCATTAGAGAAATTGCCGTTGACGAAATTCTTCATTGACAGATTATTGTTCTCTTCCATCTCAGTTAATGGTTCTTTCTTATTCTCATTCTTCTCATCAATTTTTGCATCTATTTTAAATCATTAAAAATCATCAATATTTATTGATTGACGTGAGAGAAAGTGATGATAAGAAATTTAATTGAGAAAATAACGCCTGTCAATCGTCTGATAAGGAAGGAGGAGGATCAACAAATTCTTAGTGTTCAACTGATTATTAACGTTCTTATCTCATCATTGGACAGGAGTCTCATCAAATTAATTAATGAATTAACACGAAAAACTTTCAACGATTGTCAACATATGGGAAAGAAAGAAAAGTCGTCAAGGCACGACGAAATGGAAGAATGTTTGTTTATCGTTAAGAAGAGGACAGGTTGCTCTTCGCAAATAATATTCCAATGAATCGGAGAGATCAATATAGATTATAAATAGAAATTTGGATTGATGAATTTTAGAGAAGATAATGAGAAAGAATTGAGGAGATGTTTAGAAGAGAAAGAATCGAGGAGATATTTAGAGGAGAAAGAATTGAGGAGATATTTATAGGAGAATGAAAGGAAAATTATACAAACTTTTCGGGGAAGAACATTCGTGTGATGAACAAATTTTCCGTTTCTCTACATTATTATACTTATTCTCTTTCTCTCCGTCTTCCAATTTGGTATGAGGCACGTCCGATAAATTCTCCGACGACCAATCAGTGAATGAAGATGAATTTCTGTTCATCGTTTCCAATGGCGAAAGAGAAGCATCATCTGTTTGAAGGAAATAATGTTGGCTACAAAGAATTTTGACTGATCGATCTGTTGACATGACACCGAATTCATCGCCTTTCCTTAATTGCATGCCACACTGCGAACAGCGGAAGCATTCATGATGGAATAGTCGATTATTCGTTTGAATGACGGTAGAGGATGGGAAGAAGATCTTTTCACAAATCGTACATGACAAATTAAGGAATCGATCTTCCTCTCCCGACCGGTACTCCTTCAAATTTCTGGAATTGTTTTGAAAGATTCTGAAGTAGAAAATTGAAAAGGAAATTTTGAATGGACAAAATTTTCAAACTCGAAATAATCGTTGGGACAAAAGATGAGACCGTTCTTATTGAAACATTTCCACGAACATAATTCGTTACATTTCGTACAGCGGAGACATTGTTCGTGCCACGTTTCGTCGCCAACGTTCATGACCCATTTGTCGAGAATTGGTGAATTGCAACAGAAACAAATTTGATTAGAATTCGACAATTCTTTCGAGTCGTCTTCCTCTTTATTCATAATCATAATCTCTATGGGGAAATAAATGATTATCTTCGTCTACTACTCTTAAAGAATAGCCATAAAAATTAATTATATAATTTGAAAGTGAACTGCTAGAAATGTGTATGATGTTTGATGATTTGATGATGAGGTTATATTAAAATAATAATAAATATTTAGATCCTAAAATTCATATCATTCTACGTCATCATCAATAGATGATAAGAGAGAAAAGAAGATTTAAAAATATCGTTTGAAAGATGGAGATGGATAAGTAATGAAAGAGTACGATCGAATTCGAGTTAATCGTTCAATATGGAGCATTGGAAAAGCAATTTCGTTCTCTTCTTGTGAATAAACGACGAGTAGGATGACTGTGAAGAATTTGCTCGCTAACTAACGAATTTACTTGTTGAATATATAATAATGAGGAGATTAAATATTGTCGAAATTCCTTTAAGTATCTTTCACTTGCATAATCGACAGACTAGACGAGAACGATATGCATTGCAATTCGTTCTATTTAATTCACTTCGTCGATCAGTTCCTTCGCATTCATTTCTCTAGCACTTGACGAGATGGTCGAAGATTAAATTCATTAATCAGAGAATGGAACGTGTGGAAAGAAGGAGAAATAGTTGTCGAGAAATAGACAAAGTATTTTCGACGAAAAAAAAACAAGAATATTAACAGTTGGCGGCATATCGTTAACATCTTTCCATTGGCAAACAATCATACCTATCGCAACTAAATATTTAGTAGTCTCTCACTACTCATCCTTCCTTTCGCTCCTCTATTTGATCTAATTGCCAATTATTTACTTGAGTATTAAACCGTTTGTGTTCGAATGAAATAATTTTTCTTCTTCGTGATAGATGACTGGAAGGGAAATGCTTCGAAGAGAAGACAATCCGGAATCAAGATCTTTCCTCAACAAATCTTAACGGAACCGCATCAGATCATCAGACCATAAAATTTCCGTCAAAAACGACGATGTGAGTTTGACGAAATATTTCGAAATATACTACCAACAATTCTCTCCAGGTTAATTGATGATAGATATCGTCTAATTAAAATGGTTCATTCTCATTTCTGTCGAAGAAAAGTTTTTTGAAGAAAAAAAACCTGGAGAATGGTGAAACTATCTCCAATTTGTTCGATAGAGAGAACGATGTTGATGTTGATAGTTCATTAGGGGAAAGAAGAAGATTATGATTTGGAGAAAGAGATTCCAATAAACATCTTCTTTCCAACCGTCGACTTTATGATAAGACATCAGGATTATAATGAAGACACATGGCAGAATAAGGAATGTAATAATGAAGTGAAACGAAAGGGAAAGTATTTGTTATTTATCTCCCTCAGACGTTCCACTTATGCCATTCCTCCTCTTTCAATTCACCTGTCGTTCCACATGTTAATTGAGTTGGAAGGAACTCAAACGGAAAAAGTTAGACGTGCGCTATCCATCCCAACTACTTCTCAGTAGAATTATCATGAGAAAAATAGTGAGAAATCTCATTTATATATCGGAAAATATATGTTTCATGTTTGAGAGACAATGGAACGATAATATTTCCACGTGAAAATTTCCGCTTTCTCCTCCTCTGAAAAAATTCTTTAATTTAGGAGAATTGGAATGATGATAAAAAAGAAGAAGGAAATGAAACGAAATGAATATGTCAGCGATTATGCAATTCATTCGTTATCAGAAAGAAATTATCAGAAATCTAAACAGAAATTACATAAACAATTATCAGAATGCCTTTCAATCGAACTGAACTAACGAGTAGAATGAAAATAAACGGACGCGTCGGAATCACTCCTTTCAAACGAGAAGGAAAACAAACAGGAAAAAATCCGTCGTTAATTCCGTTTCATCTTCACCAATTATCGAGGAATGTTTGAAACGTTTCCTTCATTCATTCGTTCGTTCGTTCGTTCGTTCGTTGACGTTGGAACGACTGAATCGGAGCGATTGCTACAATTCAAGTGAAGCAATTGTTTCTCTTCAACAACCTTTCCAACGACGACATATCTCTCTCGTCTCTAATTAGTGAGAATGGCTGCAGGCTCCGATTAACAAGATATAGGCAGACGACACATTTCCAATTGTGACCTACACCTTTCGAGTACAATTAGTGAACCATGTAAAATTTTGATTCGTTCATTAAATTTCTATTTTATCTCATTTCTTCTTCACGTCTTCTCCTCTCCTTTTCGTCATTTAGCAATGGAAATTAATTTGGAAAAAAAAATTTATTTAAATAATATAAATTTTCGTTTAAAGTAACGAAAGTTTATCAATATTATATTACTAGATCAAATGATGATGATGATGATGATGATGATGATGATCAAATGATGAGAGTAGAAAGGAAATCTAAAATATTTATTTTAAATTCGGGCAAGGAGAAGTGAGACGATCGGAATATCATCTCCCTAATGAAAAGAAACGGATCACCGTCATCCCATCTGGTGTTACCGAGATAAACCGTGAACTTATTTCCATTCTACAGATCTCATTTCACTAACCAAAACGAACTTCATCAAAGCCACTATCAACATACGAGATGATTGCGCTGTTCAAGTAAAATAAGGAGAACCGTGCATTTTCTGTGCACTCTTCGTCCAGTTCATCATTTACCTTTCAAATGAGGAAGATAATAATAACAAACGAAATAAGTTATTGTACAGATATTATTCTTGAACGACAACAATAACATTTCGTTGTTTATCGGACAATTGGAAGAGGAACGAGATGATTAATACAATCATGGATGATGTTTCTCTATCTGATATTCTACATCTCTACAAGATAAAGAAAAGTATCTTCGTGTGAACAATATTATTCCTTCGAATATGAATGGTCGATTTGACGAATGAACGAACGATTTACATCTGTGCTCTTATCAAAATAAACTATCGTCGACTATCACAATAGGAAGCAGAATGCGTGAGACGACGGATAACAAAAGAATTCCTCGTTATTTCTACCTTCAACATCTCGTGAGCTGTCTTCTATTATTCCTTCTCATTCCATCCACTAACAAATAATTGATATCAGCCCAATTCCTTCTAGAAGAGATTCTATTCCATACCTTCCCATTCGGAAGGCAAATGATGACGATAACGAAACGACAACATGCAAACAAAGAGAAATCATTAAAATTGTATTAAACATTTTTATGAAGTCCACATATTTTTTCCAAAAGAATTTTTCCCTTCTAAATCATTCAAATTCGTTTTATCTTCCTATTTCTACTATGAAATCTCCTCCAATTTTTCTTTTGGAGTATAAGAAAATTTTTGAAAAAAAAACCGTTCGAGATACGTCGGAAAGTGATTGAAGAGTTTTCAATATCCTCCTAATCACAGATCATACCATTCTCGATCATATACTAGTGATGGTCGGGAATAAGTTGAAAAAAAGGTCTTTGTCGGTTCGAAGATGCTCGCGCAAAAGTTACTGAAGAATTATCTCCAAGTGAGAAAATTGGTCACTTCATAAAAGGAAATCTTCTCGTCCAATCTCTTCTCCACATTAAACACCTTCATCATCAACTTCACTTTTCTCTTCGACTGGCAATTTGGAGAGTTGAAAGAATTCGATTACATCACTCCTCTGATGATCGAGTACTCGTCGTCAAACCGACACTCCAACATAAATTTATCACATTAGAAAAAATTTTATTTTATCATAAAATTCATGATTCATTAACAAATGTTTTCGTATCGTCGAAAATAGTGGCAATGAAAGTGTCTTTATTTCTCTCCGATAAAAATCCCAACAATTTCGCGTCAGATTTCAATTTCGCTCGAAATTCTTCCTTCTTTTCATTCAACATTTGTTTGAGCACTTTCTCGAAAAAGATTGGACTTGGAGAGAAAGTATTAGGAACTAATTCCGACCAAATTTCCATGAATTCTTCAAAGCTTTTCTCCTCCAATTGACAATTTAAATAATTCGAATAATAAATTATCGTTTGGATTTCATCGATTAATGGTAACGATCCTTCTAATCCACTTGACGATTGAAGATATTTTAAAAATAATTCATGAATTCTCTCACATAATAAAACGTCATTCAAACAGACATTACATCGATTCATAGCGACAGCGAAGAATTGAGAATCGTATTCTGTTCGAATTGGGAATTGTTCGAAATTCTTCTCTATCTTCTCCAAAATTTCCAAGAGAATACTGTCGTTCGTTGTTGAATGAGGATAAAAGATGAGTAAAAGATGAGTAAATGTCTCGAGATCAGGTTGAATTTGATGTCGTTGAAATTCGTCGAAAAGTTGTAAGGCGAAAGCGATTTTTTTCGGATGAGACACTGATCGACGAAGTGAATAAAGTGAAGAATTCAATAACGATTTGATTGAAGTATAATTTAGTTGACATTTTGTTTTAGATAATTTTAAAAATTGTTTAATTTCTTCCTCTTTCTCGTTATAATAATTATAATTGAGAGGAATCATTCGAATTAAAACATTCATCGTATCAATGTCAATCGATTGGATTTGAGAATGATGTTTGAGGAACTTCTTCCAAATCTCTTCAATTTTCTCTGATTCATTATTCTTCGATAATAATCGTATTCTCGCTGAAGTTAATTCCAAATTTTTCTTTTCATTATTTTCTTCATTAAAATATTTCAATAATTTATCTACCGGTCCATCGTCGTTCCAAGTGTTGGGTAAGATTTGTGTGTGGAACGATCTCTCCAATAATTGATTGAGAATATTAATATTTCTCAAATCGTGCAAATTTGCCAATCGAGCACCAATCGACCGTTTAAACCAGAATTCTTGTTCATAACATTTCACGAGTAAATTCTCATTTGATTTGTAAATGACACCATCGAAATCATCATTACCATGAAGTATAAGTGAATAAATTAATGTCTCTAATAATTCGGGTTGGGAATTGAGGAAATTTTCATTTTTCTCTTTCATTTTCAGATATATTTCACTCGTTTTCAATAATCTCCCGTGACTAATCAAATCCCACAATAGTTCAATGTCGGAAGAATATCCGTTTAATTTCTCTTCGGAAAATTTTGGAAATTTCGTTTGGAATTCGAACGAATTCGGATCTGCTGTCGATCTCCGAAAGAAGAGTTCGTGATTCTCACCAATAAATTCCGCAGTCCTCTCTCCCGATATTTTTGAAAGTGCGTAAGTTTTCTTCTCCATTAGACTACGAGGAATTAACCACGGATCATCCACATACATATAATGAGGAGCATCATTCACCGGTTTGATGGTGGAAGCTAAACCGCTCAAGATATCGGTAGATTTCCTTTCGATTTTCGAAGGAATTTTTATGCATTTCTTTTCCGAATAATTCCGGAGACTTATCAGAAACTTCTTTCTAAATTGGAACATTTTATAAATTCCATTAATTTCTCCTTTCATCAACACAAAGCTTACTAAATAATTTTTCAAATTTGAATTTCCAAAGTGAATTTTAGAGAATTTTCCCGATGAAACGAATTCGTGGGACAAACAAAATTTTATTTAAAGATTTTCGAATATCGTTTTTTATCCATTTCATCCTGTAAAGATTTTTCGTTCTGGAATAAATTACACAAATATTGCAACGACTTTATACAAGAATCGGCTTTGCTCTTCTCAATTTTCGGTTGTTCGTGCAACTTGTTTATCGTCGGTTTCAAATGAACATCATCCACATTGATGCTGTGGAAGAATTGGTCATTTTCGTCCAGTTTAGGTGGGAAAAGTTGTTGAGAAATTAAAATTTTCTTATAAATCTTTATCGATTCCATCGCCTCATCAAATCTCCCTAAAAAAGAGAAATTATTAAATGAAAATTTGAAATAATTTGGAATTGTCAAACCGATATGAATATTAGATAAAATTAGTCGATATAATGCTTTTATATTGAAACGATCAATCGCCAGAACTTGTTCTGCAAATGAGATTGCTGCATAATAATTTTCCAGATTGACATGTGATTGTGAAAGATTATTATAGAAAGGAATTTCCTTCAATTGGAGAGTGAAAAATTCTTCCGTTCCCGGTTTCTCATTTACACGTAATTGTTGTAAAAGATTAAGTGCAGTCTCATACGATTTAATTGACAATGGGAAATTTTTTTCTTTGAATTTCTCATTTCCTTCTTCTTTCAATTCGATTATTTTCTGCATTTTATCTTGTGTTTCAAGAAACATGACATGTTTCTCATATTTCCCTTCTTTCTCCACTTTCACCAACTCTATATAAATAGAGAAAAAATATTTAACTAATTTAAGAATAATATTTAACTTAATCTAATGGTTAATGAAGGCATTTCTTCTTTGATTCTTTCATCGATTTTCTCTTGATCATTCAATGAGGATTTCTCTTCTTTATTCTTCGTTTGGAAAGCAGATGCGCAACATTTAGTGGTGGGTAGTTTGCGTGAAACATCTTTCGGAACGTCATGTCCATATTGGAGGAAGGTACGAATCGGTCCTATCATTTGAATGTAGTTGATGGAGTGGACGGGATGTAACTTAAAATCAGAAATTTCATTCAATTCCATTGAGAGTAATGCCGTTTCCAAATATTCCATACGGAACTTCCTACCAATTACCAACTCCATTGGACGATGGAATAATTCCGAATCATCAATAATCACCTCTCCATCATTCTCAAATTTACAGGAAGTTTTAAAATGGAAAAAATATTTGTCGTCATCTTTTCCTGTCAATTTCACATTATTGTCTTTCGATATCGTTCGCTTTAGGATACAATATTCATTCGTCGTATCTTTCTCGTTATATTTTGTGCGAATTTGGAAAACGGGTTGATTCTGACTCATTCTATCTCGAGATTCTTCAGGCGATTATTAAAATTTTTTATTCCAATAAAATTAATTTGAGGATAAACATTTGAAAGATTTGAGGATAATTTTTCGAGTAATTTCCTAATTAATTTTATTGGATTTATCAAAAATAATTTGGATTATGAATCGAAGAAATTTTTTTGTTTATCTAAAAATAATTTCCTAAAAATATAATGGTGTTATCAGATAGTGAAGCGAATGAACGAATTCAACGAATGCTCCGATTTATGGAGAAGGAGACGAAATCGAAAGTTGACCTTCTATATTCGCAATTGGAGGAAGATTGTGAAGTTGAACGATGTCGTTTGGAGGAAACACAAAAATCGAAAATTAACGAAATTTATGATAAACGAATGAAACAATTACAAATTCAACAACATATCAATTCGTCACATATTTTAAATGACGCTCGATTAAGAGTTCTACGAGAACAACAAAATGTCATGGAAAGTATACGGAAGAAAGTGATGAGTTCCATGCCGAAATTGACGGAGGAATTGCAACGGAAATTATTCCTGCAAGCACTCCTTCAATTAGCGTCATATAACGGACCGTTACTTGTACGTTGTCGAAAGAATGATATAGAATTAACAAAGGAACTCCTTCTTCAAGTCAAAGAGGAGAGGAAACGATATTTAGAGAATGTAGAGGATGTTCCTGATGATAATCCGATGAAAATCGATGAGAAAACATTCCTACCGGAATCATGTGGTGGTGGCGTCCATCTGTTTACGAAACAAAGTCGAATGAAATGTTGTAATACGTTGGAAGATCGACTCGCCTTAATCTTCGAACATGAAATTCCTTTTATGAGACTTCAATTATTCGGGGAGAATCCTCACAGGAAACATATGGATTAATTGAGAGTCATCAATTTTAAATCTTTTCATTTTCTATTACTTCATTATTTTCCATTTAATCAATTGTTTTATTATCTTATTTATAAATCGTCAATTCCTCATTAAATTCCATCAAATTTTTGAAAATTTCAACATTTCTTTTTTGAAATTTCGAAAAATTAAATTCATTAGAAATTTTAATAGACTAAATAAAATAGATATAATATGGGTAAAAAAATTGACCGTTGATTAATTGATTTATTTGTTAATAATCTGAAAACGAAATTTTTTTTAATATCTATTCACATTTTATGGAATTTATTCCCACCAGAAATTCACGGAGAAACTGATGGATAATGATCGGACATAATGCCACATCGAAGCAGGAATAAACAAAACGGATCCGGGTGGTAAAACACATTCGGTATATGGACAATCGACGGCTAACGGAAATTTTTCCTTGTTTATATTCTCAACATCGACCTTATTATAAATAAGTATTAGAAGATAAATCAGAAGAAAAACTTGACTCGTATTCTTCAATAATGAATCAGAGTGACAATATAGTCGTGGAGTATCCTCATTATTATATAAGCGAATATATTTATAACCAATTACCTAAAATGATTCCATTGAATTTTTGTAGATTATTATTTTTTAAAATTATTTTGAATTAACTTGACAAAAGAGATTGGATTTTGGATCGCGATGTAATGACGATACGGTACCTCTTGGACCAAACCAACTATTAATGGTGACACACTCTTCCACATCATCCGTCGCTTCATCGTCATTCATGATATCATTTTTTTGAAGTAAACAATAATCAGGAATATAAATATCGTTCCTTAAATCAGATATCTTTCAGATAATTTCATGAATTAATTTCAAAAAATTCAAAAAAGAAACTTGTTCGAATAATTGATGTTGTGCTAAATATTCTCGTTTTGTTGTCAATTCGATCGATTTAGTTTTATCGCTACTCTTAAACATGAATAATTCTTTGAATTAATCCATTCAATTAAAATCCACTAACATAACTTAGAAGTTTATGAAGGAAATCCTCAAATTGCATCAATTGTTGACTCCATTCTGCATCAGAATAACGTCCGTCAACTTCAACGGGCACAGTTCGATTCGAACATTTCTCCAACAAATATTTCGTCCTGAATAATAGATACTGAAGAGATCTTCATTAAATAATCATTCCTAACGATGACCATTTTGTGGTGGCTGGCCAATTGTGGACGAAATTTTTTATTATCACCGGTCGATCCTTCATCAGATATTCCTCACGAAATTCGAATAAACTCAACTCGTTTCTTTCTTCAATAGGAAATTTAATTTTTATAACGTCTCTATCATCTTCTATCAATTCGTTCAGATGGATATCGATTATTTCTGATGGATACTTTCACGAAAATAATAATCATGACAAAAATCAAATTAAAAACTTCGTCTCTTTTCAACTCTTCAAACAACTCATTTAATTCTTTCTTCATCAAATTTCCAGTGAATAATAAACACTTGTCGATCAATTCTAACGACTAATGAGAATTTGATAATTTTAAATTAAATTCACATTTTAGAATAACCTCAGTCATATCATTTTCAAAGAAGAGAAATTTGTTAAGGAAAATTTTGAGAACGACGAAAAAAACATAAGTGAATCGCCACTTCCCATCAATTTCACTCCAATGACCTTGAGAGAATAATGAGAAGTAGAAGCGACGGAAAAATGGAAGTATCGAACCGATATTCAAATGTATCCAACAATCATTCACGTAATATTCAATTTCTTTTATGATGCTTCTTCCACAATTCTTCCATGAATAATCTTTTAAATTCCCAACAAAATTATTCACCAACCAACCATATTTTGGATGGATTGGGTTTTGAAAAGAAATGAGGAAATTTTTAAAAACATCCATCGTCAAAAGAAAAGTTATCTGGTAGGAAAATATTGAGGTAAATTAGTTTAAATTTTATAATGTTGGAAAGTAGAAGTTTTCCGTATCAGAAATATATCCAGGTTCACCATAATAATGTGTCGGTTCGATGACTAAAGGATTGATGGACAATCCGATCACATCTTTTGACTGAATCTCTTCCGACCAAGTATAACTAGAAAAATTATTTAAAAAAACATTTAAATTTTCCAATAACTCGTATGGTTTATTCATCATTAATGGAAGATATTCATCGACAGGAATCAACCATTCCAACGGTTTTTGTTTCGTCAACTTTATTGCTCCTTCCAAATTGAGCATGTAGCCAAGTGTCCAATGTGAGAACGCAGGATGAATGAGATACAAAGGAAAATCTTCATCAAAATTTTCTTCGTCTGGTCTCATAATTTTTCTTCCTAAATATCTACAAGAAAATTTTTCAAAATTTGATTTTAAAAAAAATAACATCAAATTCCAGTGCTTGTTCGAAGTGGATAAGAGTTGAATTAATGAATTGAGATGTTTCGAGAAATATTCAGCAAAACGAACATCATCTTCGAAAATGAGAACGTTCTTCATATTCTCGTTGACCATTCGATCCCAAATGAGATGATGAGATAAAAAACAACCGACTTCCGCTTTATTCATCTTCCTTTCGTTATACGGATCGATATATGAATCGAAAAATTTTATATTTTTCATATCATCATCCGTCATATTTCTTTGGAATTTAATGAACAAGAAGAAATTATAATAAATCTACTACTTTCCATCAATCGCATCGATCCATTCCACATCGATATTGAGAATTGATAATGATTCTTTCATTCGTTCTCTCTTCTCATTTCGTCTCTTTAAGTTTATAACGAAAATCTTCAGAAAGAAAATAATTTTCAAAAAAAAAATTCAAATTGTAACTTTATCAAAAAATTTATTGAAATTATACAATTCCATCACATTATTTAATATCCCAAAAATTCTTTTAAAATCTTCTTCCGGAAATCGAGATCTCGATGCAGCTTCCCATAATTTCTTGTCATAACGATTAACTTTTATGAATTATGAAATTGACAATTTAAAATGTGAAAAGAAACCCATATATTCCAATTGATGATGGACAACTAATTCGTCAACGGAAACGGATAATAATTCGTAATCTGATCGGAGTAAATCATAAGAAAATTGAAGACCATATTCTTTCCGATTACAAATATATACTGAACAGACAATTAAAATTGGAATAAGAGAAAGAAAAACATTTAGAAAAAAAATATTTTTCATCAAAAATTTTGATCCATTTTGAACTGATGCCAAATTCTTTCGTTTGCCAATGAACGAGATGATTGATAAAATCGGTTGGTAATTGCTGAGAAGTTCGTCCGTTCCAATTTCTTATTTGATTATTGAATAAATTTAGATTTATCATGAATGTATTGCTGATACTGGACGCCGATGCACATCCTGTGCACTTTTCTTGTTTTTGGCATTGAGAAAAATTTTGCATTTTTTCCTTTCATTTCATAAAAAAATTTAAAAAAAATAAATTTTGAATTATTTTTAAATAATAATAAACTTCATCATCCATGAGAAAATTGAAAGAATCAATTCTCTTCGAACAACTCAATAAGGGAGCGACAAAAACTCTTGAAAGAAAAAAATTTGAATTTAAAAAAAGTCAAAGAAAATTAACTTTTCTTTATTGATTAGATTAGAGATGATATCTCTATCATAGAATAAAGTCTCCATATTCATCACCTGAATAATAATGAAGAAGTGATTAAAAATATTCAGTCGAAAGAAATATTCGATGGGTTTCCGTTAAGAGAAAGCAAACATTAGGAAGACACACAAAATTTAATAGGATTTACCATCATATAATCAATTTCCAAAGTTGGTTGAAGATTGAGTAATTCGTTCACATTTAAATGTTTTTCGTTCAACATCATCGTTTCATAATGAACGAAACAATTCTTTGGGAAATTTAGAGAATTTATTTGAAAAATAAGGAAATAAGAAAAACTTTCGTGAGACATTTGAAGGGAGTTGAGTTGGTCAAATGTTCAACTAACTTATTAGGCTCATGTATTTCATCAACATGAATAAAACTTTTAAAGGGTAATGTTAGAAATTGAAAAAAATAAGTAAATTTTAACATTATGTAACAATTTGTATTGGTTGGACATTTTATATAAGTTTCCAATTGTCCCAAATGAATTGGGAACATTTGTGGATGTTGTATAATGGACGTGACCAACAGATTTTTCGATTGAATCACATGTACGAGTAAGGAAAGAATGGAGAATGAAAGAAACATGTTTATTTTTAGAATTTCTCAGGCGCTCTTCAATTAACTTCAATGATAATGTTAAGTTCGACGTGGAAATGTTAATAGGTCAAATGAGAAATTCATTAAGAGTTTTACTCATTTTTCAAGCTCATTCAATTTCTTTATCGATTTCCATTCAGTAGCAAGCTTAGTCCAATTCCATTAATTTTCAAATAGCGATTATTTTAAATATTCGATGGAATCAATAATGTTCTTTCGTATATTTTGTTTTTCATTTTTATTTGTCTTTTTCTCTTTTGAAAGCGCATTTTGTTCAGACCAGTGTCTGGGTCGAACGACGTCAAGTTAATTTTTAAAAGATGTCCAAGAGAAGTAAGAAGAAGAAGGACAGAAAGAAGAAAAGAAGGAAGAAGAAGAAAGATAAGAAACGAAAGAAGAAAAGTAAAAAGAGTAAGAAGAGTAAAAAAAATAAAAAGAGCCGTTGCGGTTATGATAGTAAGGAACATGAGAAACGGAGGAAGAAGATGGAAAAGGAGAATAAGAAGAGAAAGAAGGAGATCAAGAAGCAAGGTAAGAAAATGAGGAAAAGTCTAAAAAAACAATATAAGAAAGCGAAGAAAAGAGTTAAGAAAGGCAGGAAATATTTGAACAAGGAAAGGAAGGGTCTCGTCACCGATTTCGTCGATACTTGGAAAGTTAGTGGATTTTAATAAAATTATTATTATAAAACACAACTCAATAGAAAGAAACAGATGTTTGTTGTAAATTTACGAAGAAAGTAGCCGATGGAGCAATAAAAACATATCGAGTTAATTTCAACTTATTTTCATCCTTTTTCTATTTCCTTTTTCAAACATATTAGAAAGAAAATGATTTAACTTGTAAATTTGTTAAGAAGACGTTAACTAAACGATTTTTATTGTAAGTTCAATTCCTTTACAGTTACAAATAAAATGAACATAAATTATATTACAAAATATTCCTTCAATAATTTCATGCCATTTATTTTTAGTTAGTTAATTTTCTTAAATTTTTTAAAGCATTTTTGGCTCCAACAAATTAAAAATATTTGAACTAAAATTCTACAAATGTTTATCTGTTCAACTCATTAAAAGATTTAAAGTAAATTTATTAGAGTTTCCAGCTACTATTCCCAGCACTAATAGGATACGGAAAATTTTAAGAATATGAAAATTTTAATACAGATGTATTCTATTATCCTGCATTCTTCTTGAAACTATTACAACAGTTATCAGTAGTTTTCTAAAAAAGTAAACGAAACAATTGGAATTAATGCAGTTCTATTAACCATACAAGAATTAGCTATACCATAAACGATATCGTGACGTGTCTGTCGTACCTTTTTCTTGAAATCTCTCCAATTTTTTTTCGCACTCTTTTCAGCTTCCTTCTTCTTTTTCCCAACAGACTTCTTAATTTGTTTTTCTCTATCAGGCATTACTCTCAACAACTAACGGAAAACTAAGAACAAAAAAGTAAAACTAACAAAGAAAATGAGACGAATTGAAATTAATCGGAATTGGAAATAAGCTTGGCTTATTCCTTCATGTCCTCCGTAAATTTTTTCAAAAAAAACTTTCACATTTTTCAACCTCAAAAAATATTCAAATGTTAGGTCTTAAAATTTCTTGTCATTTCTACAAAAATGAGTAATGAAGAAATTGATGAAAATTTACTAAAGACTCCGTCTTACGAGATCGTTGATGAAAATGATGATTTTCAATTGCGCAAATATAAAGAATCCAATTGGATTTGCACCAAAGAAGACGAACGGAAATCGATGTTTAAGAAACTGGCACATTATCGTCAGGGTGATAATTCGGACGAATTGAAAATGAGAATGACGAAACCAGTTTGTCATTTTTATTCCGATGATGGTTTACACCACGAAATGTGTTTCTATATTTGTGGTGAGCGACAAACTGATCCGCCAAAACCCAAATCAAAAGATTTATATCTGAAAAAATTTCCTGAAAGAGAAATTTATGTGAAAAACATTTCAGGTTTCCCATCTAACGACGACATGAAATCCGCTTCCGTCGGTTTAGAGAATCAATTGAATTCATCAGGTAAATCATTCATTTCAACCAATCAACATTATATGACGGCCATGTATGATCCTCCATTTAAATTCTTTTCGAGACGAAACGAAATTTGGATACACAAAAAATTTGATTTGTGATAAAAATATTTTCCAATTTACTTTTGGAAAAATCTTCTAAAAAATTCCTTTCTCCAATTCTTTTCAAATTCTATTTTAGAAAATTTAGAAAAAACAAATTTTTTTCCAGTTAAATTTTTTCTCCAAAATAATTTTGGAGAATATTTTCCAGCTTTTTCCTCGACAATTTAATTTTTTTTTTCTGATAAAATGACAATAATTTCTTTTCATAATGGAAATTATTTATTGAAAAATTCTTTTTTTTTATTCAGATGTTTATTTCCTGATTGTGTGACTGTTGGTGATGGTGAAAACGAAGAAAAAGGAAAAAATTAATAAAAGTTCATTATTCTAATGAAATGGGAATATTTATAGGAATTAATTTTTAGAAGATGATTTGAAATCCGTTCCTCAATTATACAAGTCGATATTGAATGAGAAAGATTTGACGGATGAACAACGAAGTTCCATGGGAGTTCCATTAGAAACAGATCAAGGAATTGCCTTGACTCAATGTGTCGCTTATTTCCAATGCAGTGTACCAGGAATTCGATGTACTTGGTATTGTAAGGTGTGTGGTGTGGGAGAGGATGAATCTCAAATCGATCCATTATTTCCTAACACTCCACCACCACCATTACCAGCATCAGAATTAGGGAAATTAGTAAGTTGTGATGGTTGTGATGGATGGTATCATCAGAAATGTTTAGATTATACGTCAAAAAAATTACTTGTATATTGTCCCTCATGTAAATGGAGAAAACCATAATTTTTCTAATTTCCATCATTCTAATCATAATCTTCCATTTTCTTCTTCCAGAATCCATTAATTTTTTTTTTAAACGATGACTTATCAATTAAGAAAATCGGAGAATGTTATTCCATCAAATGATGATCGATCGATGGATGAATGTATGATTCCATCGATGGCATCGAACGATCTCACTACCATTCGACCAAGTACATTGAATCAATTGTCACAAACACATCCATTGGAAGCGAATGAAGAAAATTGGAGGAAACGTGATGAAAAAATGAATTATACAATTCTCCGAAATACTTCTGGTTAATTGGAATGTTTTTATAAATTTCAAATTTTTTCTCTTTTTCAGGATTACATGCACCGTTACGATTAGAGATGGAGAAAAAGATAGCGAATAAATTTAATTGGATTACTAAAAATAATCCACATGCACGAATGTTAAGAGGAGAGGACGACATGATTCTACCGGAAGATTTCCTGCGTTCCGAAGAGAATTCTGTGACGAAATTACATCAAGCACATGAAGACACTTTCAAATGAGCAAATTTCTCATATTGAATCGGATAATTTTCTCATAAAAATAAATATTAAGATTTTCAAAAAGAAATTCTTTTTTTTTTTCCTTCTTCAATATCGTATTTTTTTCCTTTTTTTTCAATTCCAGATTTTTATGTTTCATGTAAATTGAAAAAAAAAATGTTAAGAATTATTAATAATCGTCAATTATTTCGACATCGACATAAAATTGTGGAAGTGTTAAAGAGGAAAGAGGAAGCAGTGAAAATATTTCATGGAATGACAGTGAAAGAAATGAGTGAAGTTTTAAAGAAGAATGTTTGTTCGAATACTAATTTGAATTTTCTTCATTAATTTTATTTCAGCACATGTCTATGAATGTTTGGAATATAGTGGGATACGTCGACAATCAGTGGGGATAAATGAAAGTGAAATTTAAATAATTTTTTTTTTAATCTATTTTTTTTTTGAAATTTCATTTTATTAAGAAATCGAAAATTTCGATTTGTTGATCGATATTGTAAAGAAAAGTGGACGGAAATATGAAATAACAAAATCTCCACAAATAAAAAAAACTGAATTAATCGATAAAAATGTTTATCCCAGATCAATACCGATCGACACATCTCATTGGATGAGACGACGTCCTGTCATTTGTATCGTTGGTCATGTGGATCATGGGAAAACGACTTTACTCGACTCATTACGTCATTCCCATGTAGTCGATGAGGAATTCGGTGGAATTACACAACATATCGGAGCATTTTCCATCGATCTGGATTCAGGTTTGAAAATGTAAAAAATTTGAAATTAATTTAATTATTTTACGTATATTCAATGATTAATTTAACAATTTTCTAGATAAGAAACATGAGATCATCACATGTTTGGATACACCAGGTCATGCCGCTTTCTCATCAATGAGACAACGTGGAGTGAATGTGACAGATATCGTCATTTTGGTGGTATCGGCAATTGATGGTGTAAAACCGCAAACTTTGGAATGTATTGAATTAATTAAACGAACAAATACACCGACAGTCGTCGCTATTAACAAATGTGATCTACCTCAAGCCAATATTGTTATTTGTGTTTTTTTTTTCAAAATATTTTTTGAATTTTTCTCAAAAAATTTTCAGAAAAAAACTAAAAAACAATTATTGGAAAATGGTTTAATTCTAGAAGATTTTGGTGGGGATATTCAAAACGTTTCTATATCAGCACTTACTGGTAGTGGTATTACTGATTTGATTTCAACGATAATAACGGAAGCTGAACTTCATGAATTACGTGGAGATCCATCTGGTAAATGTGAAGGAATCATCATAGAATCATCGATCGATCAACATCGAGGTAAACTCGCTACAATTCTTGTTCAAAGGGGAAATTTGAAACGAGGAGCAGCAATAGTAGCAGGTAATGGAGGATTTGGTAAAGTAAGAAATATTTTTGATGAGACAGGAAAAGTGTTAACATCGAAATTGAGTGTGGGAGAGATAGCACAAGTGATCGGATGGAAAGAATTACCAGAACCTGGTGATTTATTTCTAGAAGTGGAATCAGAGAAGAAAATGCATGAAGTCATGAATTATCGTCATCAATTGGAACATGGAACTTCTAATACAGAACATATCGATCTTCATGCGAAAGAATATCAAAAGAAATTGGAAATGAGAAGAAAAATTGGATGGAGAGAATTCCGTTATCAGGAACGACTACGACAAAAGACGAAAGGAGCTCGACCGAAGAAAACGATTTATGATGATGAATTAAAAGAGAAACAATTACCCAAATTATCAATCGTTTTAAAATGTTTCAAATAATTCTCATATTTTTTTTTAAAATTTATTTATTATTTCATTCTTCAGGTGATGTTGATGGAACGATGGAAGCGTTGATGGATATCTTTCAATTGCACGAATCGACACATTGTCATTTAGACGTAGTTCATTTCGGATTAGGTGACGTTTCGGTGAAAGATGTGGAATTAGCGAACGCATTTAATGGAATCGTTTACGCGTTCAATGTCTCCACATCGAAAGATACGAAATTGGTGAAAAAAAGAAATATTAAAAAATTTGATATTATTTATAAATTGTTGGATGATATGAAAGAGGAAATGATATCTCTAATTCCTGATGTTGAAGTCGTAAATGTGATCGGTTAATAATTTTTAAAATTTAAAATTTCAACAAACATTTTTCAGGTGAAGGAGAAGTCTCCAATTTGTTTTATGTGAAAGAAGATAAGAAACAGATTTGTGTGGGAGGAACACGTTGTTTGAAAGGACAATTGGTGAGAAAGAAAAAATTTCGTATTCTCCGAATGAATTACGAAATAAATGAAAAAGAAATTATTTTTGAAGGTTCCATTGAAAATTATATTTTTAAATTCCTTTTGTTTAGGGAAAATCCATTCGATGAAACATTTCAAGAATGACATCTCCCTTGTAGAGAAAGGAAGTGAATGTGGAATTAGTTTGATACCATTTGACATGGAAAAAACTGATGAGAAAGAACATCTGCAAAATTCCACTTTTATTTTCCAATCTGGTGATCGAATCGAATGTTTTGAACAGGTGAAGAAGAAAGGTGAATTTGTTGATTATTGGTCTAATATGACGACGAAAGATGTTGAAGAACATTAAATAAAATTTATCAGTCATATTCTTTCCATTCTGAATTCAAAAATGATTCTTACCCGTTACCATAGTAACGTAAGAGTTGGAGAATATGTGAGAATCTCTTTAGGAAATCAGCGAAACAAGGAGAATATTTCTTGATTTAATTTTTGAAATGATACGTACTGAAATAGTGTTGTTAAATGAGATTTGAGTTATAAGAAAATAATTTTTTCTTTCCAGAAAATTTTTAATTATTTCAAATTTTAAGCTTTAGTATAACCGAGGAGAAAGGAAAAGATGGATTTATAGAATTTCATCTGACAAATGAAAATGATTAATAGACAATATTTCCTTATTATCCTCCTCACCACAATATTTGTCTCTCAATAATAAATTGATCAATTGAATTTTTTTAGTGGTAATTCAATTCGAATTAATAATCGAATCAAATGCGAATGTCAATTTGAAGTAGAAAGAATTAGAATAAATAATTAAAATCGAATAAAGAAGGAAAATGAGTAGTATCGATTTGGAGGAGATGGAGGCGGCCAGCATCAGAGACGTAGAGTGGTACATGATGGATAAATGGAAATATTATCCGTCAGCTGCCGCTTCCTCTATGAGTGTACGGACCATTCTCTATCCAGTCACTTTAGTACGCGCACGATTGCAATATCAAACTGGTACGAAAAGACGTACGAACCGTTTAGTTCCCAATAATCATGGAATAACCAATTACAACGGAACATGGCATGCCCTTCGCAGTATTTATCATCGCGGTTCGTTTTTTTTCGACATCTTTTTAAGAAATTTTTCATGAAAATTTTCCAACTTTTTTTGGACAAAGAAAATTTTTTATGTTGTATGTCAAAAATTTTATGATTTTTGCCAAAAAAAAAATTTTTTATGATTTTCGCCAAAGAAAATTGTTTATATTAAATATATTAAATATTAAGAAAAATAAATTTTCGTCGATGTATTTTGAGAAATTAAAATTTTTTTCCATGTTTTTATCGGAAATTCTGATATTTATTACATTGTATTTTTTTGTTCTTAAAGAAGGAGGAGTTCGTGCACTTTATAGAGGATGTGGAATATATAATCTGCAATTGTTTCCCGGAATAATTTATATAACGACGTTTGAAAGATTCCGTTATCTGATATCGAATATGATCGATTCTCGATCAACAACAAATACAAATGAATTTCAATTTGATTCTCAGAAATATACGGCTGCAATGTTGGGCGGTGCAGCCGCTTCAGCTATAGCGCAGACAATGGTCGTTCCGTTAGACATCGTTTCTCAACAACTCATGTTATTGGGACAATTAAAAGTTTGAAATTTTCTTTCAATCGATAATCGATTAAATTTGAATAGTTGATGGCATCGAATAATTTATTGAAATTTCCATCAACTGAAAATTCGATAGCGGGAATTCCAAAAGAACTCATCTTAAAATCCACATTTAGACCTAATAGAAAAACAGGCGATCGTTTATTAGATGCGAAACAATTGACGGAACATATTTATCGAAAAGATGGAATTCGCGGTTTCTATCGAGGATTTATTTTGTCCACTGTTTTATTCGGAACGAATTCGGCTGTTTGGTGGCCTTTCTATTTCTTCTGGCAGAAACAAGTGGCATCAATTCTACCAGAAAAAGTTCCAAATATCATCGTTCAATTATTTGCAGGACCGTTAGCGTCGTTTATGGCGACAGTTTTAACGAATCCGTTCGATGTTTGTCGAACGAGAATTCAGTTACAATATAAATCAAATGGACGAGATGCGACGAGAAAGTTTTATAAGACATTCGTCAATTTATGGAAACAGGAAGGTGTTCAAATGGTTTTCAAAGGATTGACAGCTCGATTGACACATTCGTGTGTTTATTCGATGTTTATAATTTTCGGATATGAAACCGTTAAACGAATATCATTAAAAGACGAATATAAAGAAATGGTGAAATGGTAAAATGATCATTGAGATAAGTTGATGAATGCATTCGTGATAAGTGTATGAACGAAACTATTTTCCTCAATTCTTTCGTCTTCTTTCCTTCTCATTTCATTCTCATTCATCATCAATACACTCATTTGTAATTGAGGATGAGAATGAAGAGTGTCGTATGTTTTGATCGATAATGATGAATTATGTGCAACTCCAACGAATGTGTACAGTCTCTTCAATTCAATCTTTTCACATAATTCCTTTTTATTCACAATAAACAAATATTTATTTTCCATTTTTATTCCATCCATCACATCATTTCCATACATCACTTCTTCCCATCGATCGATGAAAATCGTTCCAATTTCAAAATGTAAATCATAATCCATCGACAAATTCTTCATATCATTTTTGTTGGCGATTAACAGGACATTCTTTTCAGAACCGTCGTTATTCCCACTCGCTAATGGACAGAGAATTGAATATAAAATATCGATTCGTTTGAAACATTGAATTGGGAGGAAATATTCACCCTTATCACGTTGTGTCCATTCACATAATTGTCGTAAAGTGAAATTGAGAACTAAAAAACAAAATTTTTCAATTTTAAAAAAAAAAATCGAAAAAAAAACTTTCTAGAAATTTTTTTATCGATAAATTCTTCTCGTTCATTCCCATTTGTAATTTCCATTTTTTCGGTATTCCACCATCATAAACATTTCGCATAGATATTAAAAGATCTTTGGGAATTGACGGATGATTCTCCACGTCCAACCAGTTATTGATTTGTGGGGAAAAGGATTTGAAAATGATGAGATCATTTTCGATTTCCCTAATCAATTTTATGTGATTGAAAAATTCCTGGAAAAGGGGAAAATTTTTAGAATTCTATAATGAATGAATTAACATTGAGTAGAAATGAATCCAATATGTTGAAAATCTTTTCACGATAATTTGTAATTTCGTAGTTGACTGGAAGAATTACTTCCTCCCATTCATTATTTCGACAATTTATTTTCTTCGAGAGAATATTTTTGGTGTTCAAATTCTCTTTAATCAATAACGAATGAATATCAATGAGATCATCATATCTCGGTAAATTTCTAGATAATAATTCCAATTGATCAATAAAATTATTTTCTTTCAATTCATTCTCTTCATTTAATTGATCGATTTCTAATGATTTGGAAATGATTTTTTTCAAAAGTTTCTTATTCTCTTTCTCTGGAATTTCACTATAAAAAACAAAAATATTTTCATTCAAAAATTTCATAAAAACATTTTTATTAACCATCCAACCATAGTATAATGAAAGTTCTTGAATAATTTACTGAATCTTTCGAATTGGATTGAGTTGAATAATTCATAAATTTCTTCAATCGATTTTACATTTATATTTAATTCAATTTCATCTGAAATTGCAAATTTATCATCGTGTAATCGATTAGTAATCTCATTCAGATGTTGATTTAATCGATTGAATTGTAAAATTTCCATGTCGTTACTTCCATGAAGAAGTTGATTTAAAATTATGTCTTTCATTTTATACAAATCTTCATCATCCGATATTTCTTCCAATTGTTCCATCATCGAGAATAAAATAAATTGGAAATTTTTTTCGTATAATTCATTGGAGAATAATGATTGGAATATGAGAATTATAATAATTTGCCATTTTCGTCTTCTTAAATTATCCGATAATTTTATATCGTTGATATTGACGATCTTCTTTTCTGTAAAAAAGAAATTTAAAAATTTCCAATAAATTAAAATAAAAAAACTTTTTTTGAATTTTTTTGAAATTTCATCAAAATATGTGGAAATTAACGAATGTGCTCTCATTGGGAGACATTGCTGTTCCAATATTCCATTCAATAATTTACCTTCTCGTCGTGTTAGAATGATGATATCATTTCCATCTGAAATATGGAGAAATAAGAGAAAGAAAAAGATTTTGATGGAAACTTATATTGTCACGAAGAATAGCACGAATCTCTTCTAAAATGTCATGAGTCGCATATTCCGTATGACGGAAGAAAATGATTCGATGTTCGTTTGTTGTCATTAATTCGTAAAGATTTTCGTAAATTATTCGTTCATTCGTTGACGTACAACCGTCAGGACCATCAAATTCGATGACGACTTTTTGAAAATTCTCATTTTTTCTTTTTAACTCTTCAAATATTCTCTCCATTAAAATCTTCATTTGATCATCGTCTACGTCTTCGATGAGGAGGAAGGCGTCATATTTACAATATGACATTAAATCTCTTTCATTATCTTGTCGAATAAACGAGTATAATTCCAGGAAATCATTCGAATTTCCCAATTTTAAGAGAGTGAACGGAAATATTTGGAATTCATTCAAATATTCCACATTTTCATCTTTCCCAAAATATTGTTTGATGAGAATACTCTTCAACAATTCATGTGCCATCGTCAGTTCTATTTTAATAATGAAAAGGAAAAATGATGAAAAATAAAACTTTCTTTTGGTGAATTTTTTCTAGTGATTTTTCCGATGTCAATTGAAGTTTCGATTCGATTCTTTTTTTCTTCCAAATTTTTCAAATTTGAAATTTCTTTTATATCATCAAATAAATCATTAGAACAACGATCAGGTGATGGTTGATGAATGAGATTATTGATGAATACTTTGAAATTGGTGAGAATTGAACAAATCAATTTATCATTTTTCTCTTCCATTCGTAACATATAATGATGACATTGTGAGATGAATATAATGAACCAGATGAATTTGAAATGATCTCTCGTCAATTGAATGAGAAGGAATTGAGTAGTTTGTCTGATGAGATGAAAAACGAATTCATCTAAATTTAATTCTTCATTCATATCCAGATCATTCTCCAAAATATTTTTTAAATTTTCAACAATTTCCCTTTTCTCTTTTTCTTCATTCTCATTCGAAATCACATCAAATTGATACCAGAAAGATAAATAACTTTCTTCTTTTGAAATCGTCAAAATTTTCTCAATTGAATTCCAAAATATTGGAATGAATTGAATAGATTTGAAGGAATAGGATTCATTTAACGGTTCAATAATTCGATGGAATAATGAGACTATTTTACAAAACGGTTGAATATATTCCTCGATATTCTCATTCTTAACATTCAATTTCTCTATCACTTCTTTCGATAATTTAATTTCTTCCTCCAATTCATGTTTCGCTAACAGGAGATTGGAGATCTTTCCTATTATATCCATTTCCTCATTATCGTTCTTATTTGACATAGCTTGAGCGAATGATTCACTCTGGAGACTCACCATCTCCTCCTCAAATTCATTCAATTCATTTTCGTTCGATTTGACCAGATTTCTACAATGACCACTCCAAATAATTCGTTGGGGATATAAGAAATTTTTGAGAATTCCACTAAAAAATCTCTTAACGTCATTCAATTTATTACTAAATAATTTTATGGTTTTTGTGTAATGTTCATAAATTTTGGGTAAATGTCCGCCGGATGATTTCAATCGGAAATCCGTTGAATTCATCAGATAATCTGGAATACTCGAATTCTTTAAAAGACTCTCATTGTGATGATTGGAGAAGATGAAGGAAATTCGAAAATTGTTATTGACGAAAAATTTTTTATCGAAAAATTTCAATAAATCATTTTCTTCATCCGAATCATCATTTTCGAAATATGAACGATGATTCGTATAAATAAGAAGAGGCAGATAAATTGGATCGATGAATTTCGAGGAAGAATTTAAAGAATAGGGCGCCTCATTCCCAATGATGATGAGATGATGGCCGTTATTCAATGATTTTTCAATTGTGTTCAAAGTGAATTGTGAGAATTTCTCATTCAAATTCACCACCACCAAATTTTCGTTATCGAAATTTTTCAAAAATCTTCTCCCAAACAATCCACCACCCTCGTCATAAATCACTAACGATTCGTTGTTCAGTTTGGATAATTCAAAAATTAATTTTTGTTCTTTCAACAACGACGACGGGAATGACGAGTAGATTTCATGGAATGTATCAGACGGCAACGAATATTCCAATAATTTCGATATTAAATCATCATAACTTTTCAAATGGTCATCATAATTCCACAAAATCGAATGATTACTTCCTTTGTCGAGAATATCCAGTTCAGCGAATAGTCCACACTCTTTTAAATTGCCAATGATAACTTGTTGAATAATTTTCAATTTTTCTTCTTCATCTAATTTCATGAGAGGAAGATAAACGATAATGAATGAAATGAGACAATAATTCCCGATGAGACTCTTCAATCGATAATCGTAAATGTTGTGGATCATGTTACATTTTGAACTTTCTTCATTTAACAATTCCTGCAATTTTATCAATTCGTCTAATTTCTTTTGTAATTGTAATGTCTTATTTTTTTGTTCGATTTTATCCACTGAGGCCTCTTCATAATTCATCTCCAAATCAACGAGACGTGTATTTAATTTTTCCGTTTTATCCATCAACTCACTCGCTCGTCGTTCTTCGTCGACGATTCGAATTCGAATTTCTTCACACATTTTCTTCAACGGTCGAATTTTATTCGTCATCATTGTATTATAATAAATTACTCCTTTCACCCAATAATAGAGAACGTAAATAGCCATATCCTGATGGTGAATTTCTGATGATTTCTTTGGAATTTCATTCACTTTCTTCAACATCTCTTCTGCTACTGATAATGTATATGAATTATCGAACACTTCATTATCGTATGATAAAAGTTCGTTGATGAATCTATCCAAATTCGCTAAGAGACGTTTCGCCCCACGATTCCAACTTAAATCACTCGACGCACTTCTCAACAAAACGATACACGCTCCAACAATCAATTCAGCGTCTTCTCCTGGTCGACTTAATTGGGAGCGCAATTCTTGTAAAGATTGTTCGGGGAGATCATTAATCGATTTCTTTATTCGATTGACATGTTCGATAAGACGAAATAAATTCTTCTCATAAATCGCTTCATATTTAGGCAATAATGCTTTCAATTGATCCATTCGACAACGATGATTATTTTCATCATTTTTCTGCAATTCCGCTCGATAAATATCAGTACCGATTTGTGTCAACATTTTCATACAACTATCTTCACGTTCATCTGTTATTTTTTTCTCGTAAAGAATTTGTTCTTTCAATTCCTGTGTTATCTTTATTTGTCGATCGATGAGTTGTATTCGATTTTTATTATTTTCATGAACGTTTTCGATTTTCTCAAACATTCCCATTAATAATCGATTGAATGTCAAAATGAATTGTTGGAAAATTAAATTTGAATCTAGACGACAACCATTTCCTTTAAATAATTTGATGGAATCCAAATGTACTGTGGTCAATAAATAAGAGATGGAATTGAGAACGTCGTCATTCTCATAAATCTCTTCAATATCTTTCAAATGAAGTAGTGATGATTCTTTCAATAATTTCTCATTCCACGATTTCATAACGATCATTTTACAATTAGACAAATAAAATGAATTTCGATTTTTTACATAATTCATTGATGGAGATTGATCATTATCAATGATGAAGAAAAATGATAAATTCTCCGCTACATTCTTGCTAAATAATTGCCATGCTAATTTCGATGAGAACATTTGATTGAGTTGTGACACTTGTCCTCTCATCGAATTGATAATTCTCGATTCTTCGTCATTCGTAAAGAAATGATTTAGATCATGTGAGTACGAGAGAAATAATTCGATGAGATCCATCAATGAACAAATATTAAAATAAAATAATTTATCTAAATTATTAGATGACGAATATTGTGAGGTGATAATTCCGGCCAAAGTCTCGTAGTTCCAATCGTTGAAAATTTTATCGAAATTCGTACTCAATTTCGTATTGATCACATCGTCGATGGTGAAAACGATTAATTGACGATGACATGAAACACCAGATTCGATGGCTGCCGAAACGATTTTTTGTCTTAAAGAAATCAGCACACAAATGTTGATGATATCCGCGTCGAATTTTTTCATTTCCTTCCCGAAAGTTTTCAAATTATAACCAGATGATGTCATTGATGAATTTATTGATTCGTTATCGAATGTTCGTTCATTCGATAGATCGGTAGTATTTGTCATGATGGAAAGATTATGGAATTCTTGTGAGGTATCTAATTGAATGAGATTGTGTTGAGTTAATGTACTGGCGAGTTTCAGCGAACTGTCAATGTCGATATGTCCATTGGCGATTAATGTGAAATGATATTTGATGGCACGTTGTTGAATGGCGGAGGAGACGGATAAAATCGGTGATGATTTATTTGAAATACAATTAACTGGATCGAATCGGAAACTTTTTAAATTCTTTATAAAATGACTCAACAATTTGCAACTGTCCGAATGAAGATGAATATGAATTGATTGACAATTCTTATTATATTCTTCCACAGCCGCATCGATTATTTCTCGTAATTCTTCTTCATTCGACACGTATTCATATGACGACCAAGTGACATTTGTTATTTTATTTGAAATAATTATTTGATCAGTTTGATTCGATCGATTAGTTATAATATCATCTTTCTTATTAATATTCTTTCTCCAATAAAGAATTTTCAAATATTTCACAACTAAATGACCAGGCAAATCTTTTTCGTTCATTTCCTCTTCTTTTTTCTTCTTCTCTGTCACTTCAATTTCTTTGGGTGCGTCACTACTCGATTGGGATTTCAATTTAGTCTTTGCCACTTTCCATCTCTTATCCGACGACGTCAACGAACTAATACTGGTAAGATTCTCTTTCTTCTTTTCTACTTTCTTCGAATTACTTAGTCGGTTGATGAGAATTTCATCATTTTCTTCCAATATGAGTGAAGTTATTCGATTTGGTATTTTCAACGTTTCATTTTGAACCACCGATGTGACGAGACCATTTTCCATTTCTTTAAGATCAGTAAAATAAATTTCATTTTCAATAAAATAATCGATACAATTTTGAGGAATATCGACATTGCGTAAACTATCGGAATTTGCCATTTTCTGGAATTGCTCGTCGTAGAGAATGAGAAAGAAATCTTTCGACGTAAAATATTTCTTCATAATCCGTTTGAATTGTTCGTCATATTCGATGAGTTGACTTGTCAATTTGAACGAATTTCTTATGCAATTATCTGTCTCGTGTTTCCATAGCAACAATAATAATTTCCAATTGGTGGGGAATGGAACGGTGGATAATGTGATGTTAGTCCAAATAATTTTCATCGTATCAATACTGAGAGTCGAATTGATGAATTTATCTTGAAAAATCAAAGAATCTAAAACATTTATTAATGATCTCCTCATATTGACGATCAGATCGATATTGATTCGTACCAATATCATCAGTAACGATGCCACATGTTCATAATCGATGAATTTCAACGAATCCATAATCTGATTAACGCCAAAGAAGTGTTTGTTGACGAAACAGGAGAAGATGGAATATAATTCACTTTCTGCTAATAATTCCGGTATGGCGATACAATGGAATTTATTCAAAAGTTTCTTATAATTTATATCATTTTTCCAATTATTAAAATTTTCCGTTGAAATCGACGAGAAAATTGAAAAATTATTCAATTCTATCATTCCCTTATAATGTTGTTTGGAGGTGGTGGAATATCTCATTTGTTCGTGACATCCATATGGCCAGAGAAACCGTTTTTCCATCAAATATTCGATAGTATTATGGAGACAACTGGAAGTTTTGGTTCGATCGATCGATTCTCGATCCATCATTCCACAATGTAAATCGTCGATGAAATACAATAAATGTTTATCCATTTTATTTTGAATATTCGTTACCGTTGCCACATTTTTGGGAATATAACACAAATTATGACGACAGATGAAACTGCGAAGGAAATGACGAATGAATGATTTGTTCGTTGTATTCATGAGAAATTTCTGCATTTCCGAATTGAATTGAGATGGATCGATAGATAACTGGAAACATTTCTCAACTCCTTTCGCTGAAAATCCACTCGATGATTGTTCAGTATTTTCTCCTCCACGTCCTTCTCCTGAGAACAAGGAAGTTAATTGGATTGATCTTAAAAATTTATCTAAAATTGCCGATTTTCCACTTTTCCTCATTCCCATCACACAAACATTATTGCTCGCTAATAGATGAATATTGATGAGATTAAATATTTGAATTAATGTGGGTGTGGAGAGGAAAGAATATTGAGCGATCGATGAGAAATCTTTAAATGTCTGACATTCTGCAAATGGGGAAAATATCTGATTACTATTCTGATAATCGTTGATGTCCATCCATTCATGATTATCGGTATCGAAGAATTTTTCATAAATATTCCAATCCAATTTTATCGGACACATGAGAGATCCTTGAAATACATCGATCCATAAATATGAGAATCGATTACGGTCGTTCACTTTATCGATGGAATAAGCGAATGTTTGAATGGCTGCGAATGTGATGAAATTAATGAGATTATTCTTTATTGATTGATCATCTTGATTGATGGATAATTTATCAATTAAATTAGTGAAAGAAGTTTGATAAGATTTCAAATAATATTTGAATAATTGAAGGAATTGAATGAATCGCACACGGAAACTGATGGAATGATAAGATTTCGATTCTTTGTAATTCTCTTTCATTCTCTCATTCAAATACAAAAGTCTCTTCATAAACATGAGAAGATAATCGAGAAGAAAATCGAAGTAATTTATAATCAAAATTATTTTCTCATCATTCTTCCCATTATCGAGTCGTTTCTCATGATTATTTTCGATTTCATTCCTCATACTCTCCAAAAACCATTGAACATAATAATGGAGTGAGATAATCGAAGAGTTTTGATTATTCTCCAATAACATATCCATATAATCATCAAATTGTTCATATGTTAATTGATGGAAATTTCTGATAATTAATTTATTCTCTTCAACTTCATTTAATTGATAAAGAATGAAATTTTCGTCGATTTCTTGGGGTGTCAAATGATGGAGATGTGAACATTCTATTATCACTTTACATCGTTCTTCCTTCTCCGAATAATTCGAATGAATCTCATTGAGAATATTTTCAAATGATGATCTTCCTTTTATCCAAGTATTCTCATTATCCTGCACCACAATCACTGGGAAAACCAATTTCTCATTTTCAATTGAACATTTCTCATTAGAATTCGCAATTTCATCATATAAACTAATGATTATGGAACGGAATGTGCTTCGATTTATTTCACAATCAATTTCCGTCTCGTCATATTCAGAGAGATTAGCGACACTGTTAATATGTTGAGATTTATTGATGGAAATTTGACGGTTTGTTATTTTCCTCTCAATCAATTTATCATCGTATTCCATCGATGTATAATCTCGACGTTCCTTCTCTCGTTCATTCGACAAATAATAAGAATTCGAATTTACAATTGAATTTTCATATCGATCGTTTCCGGATGGAATTCCGAGCAAATCTTCAATGGTGAAAATATCCGTCGAAATATATCGTGAAATGAGATTCCAATTCAACAATTTCAACGTCTCCAATAAAATGTTTATTAAAGTACTCTTTCCCGTATTCAAATTTCCATAAATGACGATAGTTTTGTTCAATTGGAAATGATTTATTAAAGAAATGACAGATCGAACAATGGTCGGTGTAGAAAGATATGATAAATGTTGACAAACGATCCGAACGATATCTTCCGAATTTCCGATATATTTTAATTCATTTCCCATTTTTATCTTATCCAATTTCTTGATGAATGATTTAAAGAAGAGATCATCGATATGAAATAATCGATTATTTCTTATCAATTCCTGTCCATTGATCAATGACGATTGACAAGAAATACGACAATTCATATTATTCGTAATATAATTCAACAAATAAAATTTTAAAAATTTCTCTTCTTTCATTTTCACGAACAATTTCATCAATTCCTCCATCACCAAAATAACGTTGATCAGAAATTCCTTCTTGTTCATCGAACAACTGACGAAACTGATCAATCGATCGATCGGTAAAAAACAAAGCCAATAAACGATAAATAATTCGTATGTTGATTCAGATAAATATTGAAAGTTTTTGATAATCATTTTTAGTATCTTCCGATCATAAACCATTTCGAGGAAACTAAATAATTTGAAATTCCTTCCCAGAAATATATTGGAAATTGTTCGACCAATTTGAATTATTAAAGTTTCATTATTCGATAAATAATTCACGAAAACTTTCTTTAACTTCTCATTTGTCATTTGGAGATTATTAAATTTTTCGAAGAAAAAATCGATTATTGATTCCGAATTCATTTCATCAGATGACCATGGAATCATCGTCAATGTGTCTTTGATTATCGGAGAGAATTTTATTCCATGAAAATTTTTATGATTTTCCACAAAAATCATCATTGATTCGTCTTTTCCTATCGATGCCAATTCATTCCTCAACAAATTATAAAACAACTCAATATGATGATCATTCAATAAATTCCAATTCTTTAAAAAGAAAAAACATCTCAAACTTTTCTCCTCCGTAAAATATTGACGAACAATGGATGTCGATAGACGTTTCAATTTTTCCACATCGAAATGATTCGAAACAAAATCGATAATTCTCAGATCGACATTCTCATATTTTGCCAAATAAATCTCCATATCGTTTTGGTCGATCGAGATAAAGAAGATTTGAGAAGATTTCGATTTCGATATGAAATTTTTCATTCGAAGTATTTTCCCGAATGTTCCCATCTTCGCAATTTGAAAAGGAATCGATTTTTTAAACAGTTTTGAGAAATTCTCATTTTTTTTAATTGTCAAATTAAATTTACCAAAAAATAGTTTTCCTTCCAATTTTATGTTTTTGGTCAATAGCAAATAATAAACAATCAATTCTCTTGCGGATTTCAATTTATCGATCGTTTCATTTGCAACTTTTATGACAACCGAATTATCCGTCGGTTGTGAAATTTCTTTATCAGAAAGTTCTTTCACGATATTTCTATTTTCATTATTATCTTCTTTCGAATTCGTATTTTCGATATCTTCTTTCTTCAAACTTAAATTTCCATTGTTTACCTTCTGAATTTCATCATCTTCTGTCATATCATCTGTCTTTAAATTCACCTTGTTGAAATTTTCTCTATCAGAATTTTCATTTTCGATTTTTGCTTTTTCAGAATTTTTGTTGTTGATTTTCTCTTTTTCAGAATTTTCATTTTCAATTTTTTCCTTTACAGAATTTTTTTTTTCGATATTAACTTTTTCAGAGTTTTCGTTTCGGATATCTTCTTTTTCAGAATTCTCTTTTTCGATATTTTCTTTTTCAGAATTTCCATCGTCGACATTTTCCGTTGAAGATTGAACTAGTCGACCATTAATATCATTATTTGGAATCGATAAAATAATTTGTATTTTATTCAACAAATTCGTCAATAGTTGACTGTCGTCATTTTCCATCATTTCCAACCATTTCTTTTCGATGAAGAACTTTAATAGATTCAAAGGAATCATATCGAAATATTCAATAGAACTTTTCTCATCCAAATATTCCAATTCTATTTTACACAATAACCAAATCGATTTGACGATATCGAATAAATTTGGTTTTATCAATTGAATTTGAACGGAATTGGGCAAATTACATTTATTTCTCAAATACTCCTCCAATTCATTATTTGATTCATATTCTGAAATGAAAATTGAGAGTTTCAATTGACTGAATCGAAATATTTCGTTCGTTTCAGCGAGAACGATCGATTCCAATTGACAAATATCATATTTTTTCAATAGCTGTTCCTCCGTATTTGTCATAAATTTCTCTTTCCATTTCTTTGTTAAGACGAATCGATTTTTCTTCTTATTATCCGTTGTATTATCCATCGAATTATTCGTCGTTACAACATTCGAAGTTTTCTCGTAATATTTTGCGATCTTCTTATCGATATCATTAAAAAGGAATGGAATGATGTTGAATCGTTTAATTTCTTTACAAAGAAGATTGATGGCATCATTTAAACGGTTTAAGTTTCCAGAAATATGGAAAACTAAATGTTCGCTCAATTTCTTCTCTAAAATTTTCTGTTGTAAATAACCACAATTTTCACCGTCCAAAATCATCTGAATAATCCATTGTTTGAATCGTTGGAATTTGTCGATGATTCGACTCATATGACGATTCAGATCGTTGAAATGGTTTGTGACGAATCTGAAAATGTTGGGTGCTCGTTTCGCACAATGACACAAAGCGAAAAATTCCATTTCGACGGTAATGAATGAAATCGTCAAATTTTCGTTGAAATAGAGGAGATATGGTTGATAAAATGTATCTTCGATTTCTATCCATAAATTTTGCATGATCTCCCATTGAACGAGAAATAATTCGATTAGATATAAATCAGTTTGCCATTGAAGAATATTTTGAACGAATGCCGAGGCAGTTTCTTCTTTCGTTAATTCGAACAAAATTTTCTGATGTCCATTCAATTCCAATAAGAGATCAGAAATCGATTTTATCAAATATCGAATAGGCTCATAATATTCTTGAATGAGATTACCTTCCGATAATGATTCTGTTTCATTTTCTTTCCCATTCATCTTCTGATTCGTATTAGAAGAATTTGAATTATTTTGTGGTTGATTACGTGATGTCGTTGTTGTTGATGATGATGATGAAGTTGTGGCACTAGTAGTATCAGCATTCAAGATGATATTATTCGTCATAATAATTTCCAATAATTCTATTTGATGTTGTGGAATGGCTGGACTTTCCTTCTCATTCATTTCCACTGCACCGGTAATAGTGGCGTTGATGGTTTGTTTATTTTTCGAACGAACTTTCTCGAACAATGACCGGATATCATAAAGAAAATGAAATTTCTCGTTAACGTTCTCGATTAAGGGAAATGGAAATAATCGTTCCTTTCCATAAAGGAAAAAAGACAATTCTTTACTCATCCAAAATGCTTCGAATTTATTCAAAATATCTTCGATCGTCGAATCTAGTAATGCCATCGATACGATTTTCTTAATTTCTTTCACATACAAAAATAACTGAAGTGAAATGAAATCGGATAAGGTGAATCGATTAATCGTCAATTCATCCACCGCTTGAGCTGCCGCTACTAAATTGGAGAATTCGATTGGTGTGGTGATGTTAGTGAGACGGAAACCATGATAATGACTGGCATTCGGAAGGGCATAAGACAACAAAATTGAGTCATTTCCATCCATTGATTTGGTAGTTCTCGGGGTTTGACTTTCACTTACCGTTCCTTGATTTTTGTTCGAATTTGACATTGTTGATAATCTTAATATTTGTCTCCAATGACGTGGTCGTAATGACGCGGTTCCCGTTTGTAAGTCGTTGATCAATGAGATCATATTGAGAAGTGTCTGATTATCTTTCAAAGTGTCGATGACAATCGGCCATTGTGCTGTATATGAGGGGAGATCATTGAACGTTCTTTTCTGTTCTTCAATTTCAATTCTCATTCGTTGTATATTGATGTTGTGCCATTTCTCTCGCAGCCATTCCGTCTGTTTTGCTCGTAATAATCGAACCAATTTCCATAAGACTTTCATATCAGAAAGTGTCTGTCGAATTTGTGTGAGAATTTCAAAATCATAAATTTGAATAATTTTCTTATTATCTTTCTTAAAATTTCGACTGTGACTTTCGTTACTTCCCACCGTTTTTGTCGAAGATGAGGATGAACCATTATCGATACTTTCCGCCTTTCCAATCTCGGGAACAATGGATGAGAATTTCTCTTGGGATTTTAAAAATAATTGATTAATCTCATCTAATTTCTCGTTCTTATTAATTGTGTTTGCATCACGTTCTTCTACATAATTTCGGACGGCTTTAGCCTGATGTTGAATGAGTAATTCTTGGAGGATTTTCATACGATCAACTTTTGTATATTGATAATTATATTTCTTTAAAAATTGATCGATCAGTTTATAAGCGAGCTCCTTCTCGCAACTATAATAGAATAATTCACAACCATAAATATCTTGTCGATATGATTCGAGTTCGTTCGCATATTCCTGAACTTGGAGAATGATCCGATCGTTATGTCCACACACATATGGCCCAATTCGATTTTTAGCCATATGAATTTTCGATCTGATGTTCTGCCAAATCGTCGGTAACGATTCGAATAATTTGATGATATGTGATGGAATTGTGATGGAATAATTATTCAAAATATCAACAATCTGTTTCGTGACGTTGAATTTCAATTCGATCGATTGTTGATTTGTCGTTGTCACGTTATATAAGTGAACAATTTGCATGAAATTATTATCTTGTAATTCACCTTGTTCCTCTTCGGAAAATCGTTTCGATTTCCGTTTTAACAAATCATTATTTTTATCAATCGAATTCAAATCGTTCATTACCATTAAGAAAAAAACATCCAATTCCAAGAGATTATGATTAACACATTGGATCAAATATTTCGAATAGACAAACATCCATTTATCCAACAAAGCGATCAATGTCGATTTTAACGGTATGACATTGATCAATAACCATTCGTAAATTTTGACGTCGTTCACTTCGGTTATGATTTTCTTCAATTCATTCAGAACGTGAAATTCCTGTGCGAACGATTCGACATTTGGAGAAATATAAATTTTATATTCGGCGTTGATCATTTCCGGCGTTCTGGAATGATAATATCGATTATTGATACGAAATAATTTCTTCAATCGTTTCTCTTCCGCTTCTAATTTCCATCTCTCATTTCTTTTTGTCATTCCACCAAATCTGATATTATCATCATGATCATCATCTGATGGAATATCTTCCAGACTCTGATTATTATTAGTGACTGCAGGAAATGTCTGAAGTGATAGATATTGTTTCTCAACACTCACTGCTGCATCCATATTGATGGAAGTAGATAACGAGATCACACTCTTTGCATATGGTTTCGTTTCCGTTGATGATTCGGTGAATAAAACAGAAGAATTGTCAACTTCGAAATTGAGGAAACTTTCCATAAAATGGAGATTATCATCGAATAAATCATCTTGCTTCAGAATGCTCTCCTTCCTATATTGACCGTACAAGATAGAGAATGTTTGTTGACCAACTAGAAATTTCTTAAACGTCTCATTCGCATCGAGACTCCATAATAATTTTAAATAATTGAAAACATTTCTAAACTGAATTATGCGTAGACAATAATAAATTATTTTCTTATTTAATTCCTCAATCTTCTGATTCTTATCACTTGTCATTTGAAATTGTTCATTCAAAATTCTCGAATAATCCTGAATTTGATTTTCCCAATTAATAAAATTCTCATATAATGACGAACGATCTGTATTCTCGTCTAATGGCCATGATAATTTTATTTCGTCATTCTCCAATCGCATAGCTATTTCAATGAACGGTTTACTCTTTTCATAACAACAGAATTTCTCGTACATTTCATTAATGGAGAGGATCGTTCGTAATTCTAATGCTCGTCCCATATACTCATCAGTCAGATGGACGAATATGTCGTATTCGGGCATTTGATTATTAATGTCTAAAATTTCAAAAATTTCATTCACAATTCTCTTATTCTGATGAATATTCGATTGAATAATTTCTCTGTTATTTCGATAACGTTCGTTCATTTTGTCGATAAACACATCGAACGATTCGATGACATTCTCATATAAGTCATCCGAAAACGCTTCCCGTTTTATTTCGTTTGGCGATAGTTCATTCGATTCGAAAAAACAGAAATTCCACAAAATTACGTTATCAGAGAATTGTGAAAATTTCTCGTGTAATGAGCGATGTTTGAGAAAATGAGAATGATGTAAATTCTCCGATAATTTCGTCAGATACAACTCCAATCCGGTGATATTCTTCCATCGGATTTCCGTCGTTCCTCGATCGATTAATTCGTTTATCATTAAGAATGATCGTTTCATTAAAATTTTATCAATTTTCGTGGCGAATGTGATTGTCCAATTGAATTCGTCAACGAACACTTTCAATTGATGAACTGATCGAATTAGTGAGTCGAATGAAAACTGTTTCTGAAGTTGATGTAATTTTGAAATTTGATTTAAATAATCGACGGAATCGTTCACATTATTTTTGATGAATTTTTCAATTCGATCATTTTTCAGAACTTCTTTAATTTGTTTCGATAAGTAAATCATTTCTTCATTAATATTACATTGGATGAAAGAATGTTCACTATCGTCTCGTTTCAATAAGTCGTTTAAATTATCGTTATTTTTCAATCTCTCCAATAAATGTATGTTCTTATAAATAATATTCTCTTCTCGAATTTCTTGAGTGAAAGGAATTCTTTTAAAAATGAAATTGTCAAATTGACTTTCTAATCGATCCAAAATCGATGTGGAATCAATCCATCTGGAAATGACGTCGTTGGAAATCTTCTCGAACACTTTCTCGAACATTTGAATGATTAATCTGATTTGAGTACCGGTATTCTCTTGGAATATTGTTGGCCATATGGCTTGGACGATATTATAATTTTTGAATAATCTCTCATCCATTCCATCCATCCATTTCAACTGTGAAATAATCGTCGGAATTAAATGATGTGATGGAATTTTATTTAAATATTTCTCGGTTTTATTCTCCGATATCAATTTCAATATCGATCGAACACGATCAGATAATAATTGATGACGATTATAAGAGAGATCGAAAATATTTTCTAAGTATGAAATCGAATTTGATAATTCGTCAAAGATTTTCTGCCGAAAATCCGATTGATGCTCCTTCAACAAATGAATGATATTTGGACGTTCAATTATTCGCCCGAACATAGTTATAATTCTCAGTTTGGTGGGAAGATTCTCCGCACGTTTCAATATCATTGATAGAATTGATGAGATTTTCACTTCCAAATTCTTCACCACATCCCTCAACTTTTCTAAAATTTTGTCAAAGGAATTTTGAATATTTTGACCGTTTTCCATATCTTCCGTTACATTGAAAGCGAATAATTTCTTTTTTCTAAACTCCACCTGAAATACGGTGATGTTTCTCTTAGAGACGTTCGAGAAAAATTCATCAATTGCTAATTTATATCGACTATAAATGGAATTTATTTCAAGAAATATTTGTTTATTTTCATCGATCAATTCGTCATTGTCTTTGAAGATTTGGGCGGATGAATCGAAGGAAATTTTCATAGTCTCAAAATCGTCAATCGAATTCACCAATTCTAAAAGATCATTACATTTCATCATAAATGTATCGACAATGAGAAATGCTTCTGATGTATGTGATGGCCATGGAGCATTTTCCGTCGTCAAAGCTTCAGCTGGACATAACAACCAGTTAATTCTTTTATGATCGTCGATGATTCGATCGATATTCATTTGACGATAACGACTGAAATTTTTCTCCTCACAATTCATCTCAATTAATTGTACTGCTTCTTCGGGTAATTTGAAATATCTTTCGTTCAATTCATTCACAACATGTTTCTTTTCGATGTAACTACTTCGTAATCGGCCGATGATGCGAAGGACGATATTTAATTTTTTCGTAGCGATATTTGGATTTCTCAATAAATCGCCTTCCAGCAACATTATACATCCATTCAATATCTCACCATTTATCAAATTGATCATAACGGAAATCTGAGTAGTGGAATGATATTCGGGCGAATTCTTCCAAATCACAAAAATCAAATGCCAAATTATTGGAATCGTATCGAGGATGGATTTGAGACATTTCTCATTAACTCTCAACGAATCTTCGTAAAATATTGTCTGGAAATTATTCCAAATCTTATCCACGAATGGAACTAATCCACTCAACAATTCCAGATTCATTTCTGAACGTTCATTCAACAATTCCAATTCTGGTAAGTGTTCCTCGATCGATTGAATGATGTTACTATTTGAATTTCTTAAAAACTCAAAAATATTTTGAATTGTCTCACTTTGAATTTGTCGTTGGAGAGCGGTAATCAAATTAATCTGGTTTGACCAAATAAACATTTCATTTCTTAATGAAATGAATTTATTTCCTGCTTCCGTTCCATTCGAACGACGTTGATTTATTAAAACCATTCGCTTCTCCTCCAATTTTGTGGTCAATAAATCTTGTAATCGATTCAACCATTGCACAACGGAAGTTTCGACGATTTCTAATGATTGTTCATTCGTATCAAAACTGACAACATTTTCGGATGGTAATGACAACGTCGCCATACCATCATATGGATACATGGTTTCTATATCACCGATACATCGATGCCCAGTTTGAATAAAACGATTAATTAACGTGGAATGATTAATTCCTAATGACTCAACTCTATTTCTTGATGACATCACTTGTTCGTCGTCAAATAATTTGAGAAATGGAAATGAACATTCTCGCAACATTAGACTACCCAAATTACCGAAAGATGAATCGGTCTCAATAAAAATTAATTCATTCTCAAAGTTATTCAAACGACCGACATGTTCCAATTTGGAGAGGAAGATCTGTTCTCGATCATTGAGAATGGTGGAAGAGTTGATGGAAAAGTTTATCTTATTCACACCATCATCCTCGTTCTTCCAACATTGTAGAAATCGGACTGAAGTGAAATTGACGAATTCGAACATACTGACTATTATTCGATTATCATCTTTCATCACATGTTTATCTTCTTCAACTAATTTGAAGATTCGTTCCAATCGTTGCATTAACCATGTCCAGAATTTCTGGACGATCGGATCATCCATATTATCGACTGGATTAGATTTGATTTATTATAAACATATCGTAAACCAAATATTCACCGTAACTAAGTGCTACTAAGGATGCAACAAGACAAAAATCTTCTTCAAATTTTTCCTTCAAATAATTTTTTGTTTTTTCATATTTCGTACTCTTTTCAATTTAAGCTCAAGCAGATCATTTTCTCACTTTACAATGCTTCCATTTGCACTTTTTCACATTCCTTTCATTCTTTCACTGTTTTTCAACATTTCACTCAATCAATTATTATCCAAGAATCGCCAGCAGAATAGTTAAATTTACCACTCATAAACATTTTCAATGAAAAGTTATCAGAACTTTGTCATTTTCCATTTTTGTGGAAAGGAAATCTCTTCAACAAATGCATAATCAACATTTCTAATAAGAATAAAGTCTTTTGGTGTTCGGTGACATTCGATTTTGAGACAGATCAAAAATGGAAATTTTGTAATTTCAGTTATTTATCTCATTCATTTTGTTTAAAATAAAATCTGATTTTATAGATGAAGTTTTGACAAAAAATTTAGATAAGAATAAGTTAAGAAATTGTTATCGATTTGATGAAAGAGAAGAGATTTATGAGAAATGTCCACCAAACAATTGTCGATTATCCATCGATAATATTTATGGATGTTTGTGTGAATTCGGGTATGTGGGCGATCCGTGGAAGAATATGTGTAAATTCCCGAGGGAGGCCCTCTCCAATCAAAGTTCTTCAATTTCATTCATTTGTATTTAATTAAAATAATTTACAGATTCTTATTCGAAATCATCGATTAATGTGTCGGATGTGGCACATCTGATAAATGAGGATAATTTGATGAAATCGAAAATTTCCGATGTGGAATTGACGACAAATCAGAGTTGTCTCATAAAGGAAACAAACCGTTCGGTTGTTCATGGTGAAATGAATTATTTCATTAATCCGTGTAATGTCGAGTGTACATGTAATAATGGGCGACATGAGTGTATGCAGATATCATGTCCAAATTTCGATCGAAATGTTTGTCTCCAATTCCAATACGTTCCAAACAAATGTTGTCCGATTTGTATAAGTTCAATTTTTAATAGATTTAATTAATAATACTGTTCAATTATTTGATTTGTAGAAGACATTTATAGTGAATATTGAATTAATTCATGAGAATATTATCATATTCCGATTCTTTGTTCGATTGACTGGGATTTGGAGTGACTTGTGAGGACGAACGATCCATATTATCATATTTTTCATTAAATAAATTTTCATTAAGAGAATATAAATCTTGTTGGAGTTTCGTGATTAGTGGAATGAATTCTTGTTTGACATTCCGTCGATCATTTGACGATTTGTCCATTCTAAACGAATTGGACGTGCAATTTGAATTGGTGGATTCGGGAGGTGAATCGATATTCGATTCATTCATTGTCAATAGAGTGGCGGAGTCTGTACTATTCGTTTTCGTTCGATTTTTCAAATAATCGTAAGGAATATTATGATAACCGGATTCGGATGATGATGATGATGATAGCATACTCTCAGCACTGACATATGGAGATACTAAAATCCGTTTCCCATCGATGATACTACATCGTCGGGGATGTTTATAACTCGACACCGAATGATGAGCTAATCGATGGAATGGATTTTTCGTATCATTCTTATTCATTTGATGAGTGGATTGAATTGCTGCTTTCGAATCGATCATCGACAATTTTTTTTCACATCTCAAAAACGATGATGATGATGTGGTAGCGATTAATGACGATTGTCGTCTACTATTATTGTTGTTGTTCATCGATAATTTTTTATAAGTATCATTCGAAAAATTAATTAATGACTTTTCAAATTTCACTGAATTATTCGATTGATTTGTCTTCAATTTCTCTTCGTCAATAAACAAATCGTTCGATGGTGTTTTTGATGGAAATACTTTTGGTTCATTTTTCTTATTTTCATGAGCCGGTAACACTTTGTCATACGTCGTCTCCAATTTGGCTTGAATACATTGTAATGTATCGAGTAATTGTTCGACTTTCTCATCGTTGGAAATAATTTTAGGTTTATTCGTCGGTGGACGAGATGTTTTCTTCTCTTCAAATTTCTCTTCCTTTTTCTTCTTGTTCGATGAATTCGTTTTGTTACTAGTTGACCGTTTACTTTTCGGTTTCGATTTCGCCGAATTGATATTCCGTTTACTTTTCGTCAATTTTTTCGGCGATTTCGCTACTCGTCTCATGAGCATGGAGGAGGTGGAACTGGAAGTGAAGACGTTTGTAGACGATAACGATCTTGCTAATTCTTTCACTGGTTTCAATTCTTTCAATGCATCCTCTTTCGACAATAGCCGACTGAATTGTAACGGTACTTTAGCGACGAATGTGGCATTACCTAAATCGAATGAAAAATTATTTAAATTTGATGGAAATGAAAAAACCTTCAAATTTTGGATGTTCGTCGGTACAACGACCGACCAATTCATAAATTTGTGTAATACATCCATTGATCAAGATGAGTGATCCAACTGATTTGAAATTGTAATTACTATTTGATAATAAATGTACAACATTTGGAGAGACCTTTTGATGAATAAATTGAACGAAAAACTATTGAACAAATTTCTCACATAAATTAAACTAACGAGACAACATTGACTGTTACAGTTGAGTAATAGATTATTCAACGCATAAATTCCATGTCCCCATAATTGTAAGGGTTGATTAGTGAATAATGTCATATCATTTGTCTTGTTCAATACCGCCACTTCAACCACATAACCCATATGTAATGCTAATGAAATGAATTAAAATTTAAAATTTAAATTTAAATATTATTTGAATTTAATAAAAAACCTGAATGGAATTGAATATTACCGGAAAATTTCTTCTCATTTAACGACTCTTTGAGAACGAAAACGAATTCGATTAATTGTGCCATCGAACTCGACAAATGACGATTATGTTCATGAACGTTATTGTATTTGATGGGCGTGTGAACTTCGTTGAAGAAAGTGATTTCCATCATGTTCGATGACGAGTCGTTGAAGAAGTATGGACGTATTCCATTGAATCGTGATTCCGGTTTCAATAGATCATTCACCAGAGAAATTATTTGACATTTAGTTAAATGAATATTCTTTTTGAGATCGTTCGATAGGACGCAACGAATCTTTCCCAAAGCAATTTCGTTATGTATTGAATGATATGGTAATTGACATTCTTCAATAATTTCCGGTTTTCTTATCAGTTCATTATAATCTTGAAAATCGTCGTCATTAGTCCGATTCAATGCGTTGAGAAAATATTTGAAGATTCTTTTTGGGAGTAATTGTTCTTTGATCATATAATCGACATTCGTCTTATTGAAATATGAATGTTTTTCGATATTCGAATTCAATTGATAATTATTTATGAAATAAATTCGATTTAACCATTTAATGACATAGAAGAAGAGACTAATCATTAACCAACATCCAACAATGAATTGGATTGAAATGATATTGATCTTTTTCAAATTCAAATAATATTGATCGGTTTGTGCTAACGGATTTAACGACCAGAATATATCGATCGAATAAACCGTCAAGATGGAAAAGAAGAAGAAAGTGGAGAGGATGATCGAATGAATCCATTTCAATAAATAAAAAGGAATCGTAAACAACGAGAAGATGAGAGGAATATAAAGAATGATCTGATAATTTCTCAAATAATCCATAACCGTTTTGATGGAAATGAATGGATGGAAAATTTCGGAGATCAATTTGAGGTTATTCCAACAATTTTCACTTTCATTTCTTCCCATTTTCAATCGAGTGAAATTACAATAATTTTCCATCGACGACGGAATGATGTATGTTCCGATCAAATAGAAAACGATCAATAAAGTGATATGATGAAGTAAATTCCATTTGATGTTATCGCAACGAGATGTTTTCGAATTGTTTGATTTAATCAAATTGATCGTCGATTCTTTATGATCGATACTGATCAATTCAGCTGATGATGACGATGATGATGATAATTCTCCAGATTTATCATTTTTCAAATTCGAATATAAATATGAAGGAAATCGATTGTTGTTGTTTGATGATAATTTACATTCATTCACTTTCCTTTTTAGACATACACATCGATTGATGATGAATAGAAATAAAATATGTATCAAAATTAAGAAAAGAATTGTTGACCGTTCGAAAATTATCAATTTCATCGACATATCATTCAAATAGATGATTAAGAGGAATAAAACCGATTCCATACAAATGAGGAAGATGGTAATAAACCATAAATACTTCAAATTGATCATTGGAGAATTGCGGTTTTTCCGACGGTAAATTTCATATTCATTTTCGATATCGTTATTAGAGAATTTTAATGAAAAGAAATTTAATTTATTTTCAATCGATCGTCGAAAAAGCGATTGAGTTTTGTACGTCGTTAAACAATTCTGTTTTCCAGTTAACGTCAATGACGACGCTGTTTTCATGAGATGGAATGGTGTCAATAAATAATTCATGAAAATTCCATTCTTATTTGAATTGGTGAGAGTCGATAAATTTTGTTCTATGAGACATTTCAATAAATTATTCGATTCGACATTGAGAAGATGAATCCAATTATGATCTTCATCAATCATCGAATTATTGATTTGTGTCGTCTTCAATTTCTCCATCATATTCTTCGGATTCTTCCGTTTATTTATCGACGCATTATTCACACAACTCGACGAACGGATATTTCTCCGATTCGATCGATTCGTCTGATTCCTTTTCAATTCCGTTGACAGACTACGATTAGTTTGATTCGAAATCGACTTATGATTTGTAGATGTTGGAGATGATGATAAAAATATCGTGTCCGTCGACAATTCCATTAAAGTCGTTGAAGTATTATGTTTATTCGTATTGTTGTTGTTGTTGTCAAGATTATCGATCATTGGCGATGGATCGTTAGTAAAGAAATTGACTTCGAATTGAATAGAAATTAATTGATTGTTGAGATGATCGGAAGAGAAAATATAGAAATTGAATAAATTCTCGAGAGAACTATGAAATTTCGTTGAGATATATTGTTGATACAGAGAAATAATTAAATGAATTTTATTCTCGATACAATTCTCCAACAGCCATCTCAATTCATCACTAACATCATCGAATTGATGATTCGTTTCTCGAGGGAAGTCCGTTGAAATGGCGAAGAAAGTGACTAAATTTGAATTATATTTCTGATTTAATTTTTGAATAAATTTTATTAAACATTGACAGAAAAATATCGATTTGACGAATTTATTACACAATTGATCGATGGAATGAGTTGAAGTTCCGTTAAATTCATCTTCATCCCCAATACACAAACGTAAAGTGATGGTATCGTCGTTCCATTCGATCATTTCCATCCCATGATATTCAATTAAATTCATTAGAACATACAAATAAAGATCGAGAATTTTCAACGATTTCTTATTGTCCAAATTTGAAAAAATTAAATTTAATGAATCGAATTTACATCGAATGAAAATACTCGAATCATATTCATTCGTTTTCCAATGATAAACTTGTTTGAACATCATATCACTCGATTCTAATGTTGACGATGATAAGGGCAATCGAACACTTAATGGTTCTGATGGTACATAAACGGAAAATCGATTCATCGTCGTTTTCGATTCGGGAATTCGTCGATTATCTCGATTTTTCAAAATTTGATGCATCGATCGAGAATTGTGAATGTTGAAGGTACAATTACGTTTAGGCAAAACGGATGACGACGGTTGTAGTAATTTACCATTATTCCGATTATTTAATTGTTGGAAATCATTTGTGGTTTTTGAATGAAGTGCCGCGTTCAAAAATGTCTGAGAACGATACAATTCGCAATTTTTATTCTTTTCAGAGAAAATCGAACCGACATTCATTCGGACATTCTTTTTTGAACGTTGAGAACAATCGTGTCGATTGATGGAGATCGTTTGATGATTGATGGAATTTAAACGATTGTTCAAGATCGTTGTGGAATTATTCGATTTGTTACAATTCATCGTTCTCAGTAATTGAGTTCGTTGCGACAATTCAGTTTGCATCGTACTAACGGTAGTTGAATTGCTCGTCATTTGTTGATAAATGTCGGAAAGGAGATTTAAGTTTTTTATATTTTTATTAAGTTTCTTTTGTTGACATTCGTCGAACGTTAATCGGCATTGGATGAATGACGCTTGGAAGAAGATACGACGGAAATATTGACGTAAAGAAGCGACGAATATCCAAATCGTGAAAAAAATGATGATTTGTGTTAAGAGTAAAATTTTGAGATTTAATTTCATTCCGTTCCAATGGAAATATGGTGAGTAATTGTGGAGTGAGTGATGGATTCGAAGCAAGACTAAATTGACGCTAAACTTTTCTCTCAAGATTTGTAGAATAAATTGAAATAATTCCGTTTGACGTTTCTGTTCGTTCTGAGCGAATTGTTGTAGCCAAATGAGTAAGAATGAGAGAAGATTATGAAAGAAAAAGGAGACGAGAGTGAGTAAATGTGCAACGATCGTTCCGGAACTGATGGAGAGAAATAGATGAATTATCATTACCAATAAAATAGTCAATGCAAATAAAGAATTTAATTCGATTATTAAATTCTTCTCATCCACAACACTTTCCAACATATTCACATTGATGAATTTGCCCAATAATTCGATGAGTCGATTATGATGATTATTCCACAGGTATCGAATATCCTTCTCAATTTTCCCAATATGATTTTTGGAGAATGATTGATTTTGATCGATATAATAATTCGTACCGGCAATAATGATATTGTTATTGATCGAATGACATTTCATGATAATTTCATTTGAATATTTCTCGAACGAATTTTCACTCGTCAACCGAATTGATAGAGAATCGTTCGAATAATCGTTGAGATCGAGTGGGAGATTTTGAAAATTTCTCGTTATCTCATTCAAACTAATCATAGCGAATAATTGGAGAATGAGTGGGAGAATATAATAATAAAATATGACGACAAATACAATGACGACGAGGATGAATTGATTGAAATATTTACATTGATCCTGATGACAGTGTTGGAATAAAACGAAGAGAATAAAGACGATAATGATGGAAATATAAATTGAAATTTTCGTATAATATAAAACGGTCGTTTTCTCGTCTAATTCGTCGATGGTTTGTGGAATTTGGAAAAGTTTCTTTTCATCACCGTTCCATTTCGACGAATTGATTTTCCTGATGAAATCTTCCAATTTTAAAGGATAATATGACAAATCGTCATTTCTCTTCCATTTCTTATGAAAATAATTATTAATATTCTCTTCTTGCAACAAACGAATAAAACTGAAATTTCTCTTCGATATCGTTAAATTTTCCTGAATTTGAAAATTGGTTGATGAATTTTGTTGATGAATGAAATATAATCGTCCACCCAACACTATGAGGGAGAGGAGAAGTGTGACGAAAATGAACAGCTGGAAAAATAATCGATGAATTCGTTGACATTCCAAATTAAAATTGAGATTTAATGCGTCTTTCTCATTGGAATCGTCGTGCAAAAAATCGAGGAAATTTGAAGAGGATATTTCTGTTTCATTTTTTCTTCCGAAACAATTCGAACGGAATTTTCTTTTCGAACTCACTATCTTGATCAATTCGTCGAATTGTCCGATCTTTGTGGAACATTTCAAACAATTTTCACCATTCTGACCACTGTCAGTCATTCCATCAGATTTCTTGTTTAATTTATGAAAATTTGAATTGGGATAATTGATCGACAATGGACAACATCGACGAGAAGAGGAATTATTATTTTCATTTAATGCATTCAAGTCCCACTTCACCATATCGTATTCGAATAAATCCTTTTCCTTTCTTTCTTTCTTCATCTCCATATTCTCGTCATTCACCCCACCATACATCGTATGATCAATCAAATGATTTGTAAAATCCATATTATCATCACTATACATTAAGAATGATAATTCGCTTAGATGTCAATCGCCACTTTACTTTCACCAAATTAGAATATTTTTGGTAGTGACAGAATGTTGGTAGGGAGTAATGTTGTGGGAAAAGAGAATTTTCTGAATGATATCACTATTTAGAAATGATCAGGTCAGCTTCGCATAATTTGCTCTTTTGCACTCTCATCGACATACATCAAATGCATTTGCAAACCATTGAACAAATCCGGATGGTGATTAGTTTTTTTGTGAAAAAAAGAAATTTTTTATTTCACAAATCTCTTCTCATCTTTATGAGAGAAAGAATCATCTGCATTTTTCTAATAAAAATATCCAATAAAAAATCATAATTAAATCATCAGTGATGGAAATTTGAACGATGAAGAAAAATAATAATAAGAAGAAGATGTCATTCAATGAATAAGTTGATGAGAAAAAAATAATTTCTCCTTCATGAACATAATGATGGAAACGATTTAATGCATCAGAAGACGAATTCATGAAAATAATTATAGGGGAAAAATGTTGGAAGGAGAAATGTGGAAAGTTGTTAGGAAATTGAATTTAGAGTGATAAATATGTTCATTTTATTGATTGATGAAGTATTCTTTCATTTCCAATAGATGAAGATTAATCGACTACGAGTCCAGATAAAGATGAGTAAAATTCGAATATTTCCGAACGATTTTCTCTCGATAGAGGTCGATGAACGGGAAGAGGAAACTTTCTATGAATTTCTCGTCTTTCATCCTAACATTAAGCTATCATGCCTACTATCGCCATCATCTTCACTAAGACCGTCATCATCTACAACCATTATGATAATTACGTGAAATTATTTCATTTTTCAACACGTCGTCGATCTTTTGTTGGCCGCGTTTCACTTCGTCGACATACGAGAAGAGTAGGAAGAGTGAAACTCGATAAAAAGACAAAAAAATTCTTTGCGAAAGGGGAAACGAATATGAATTTCATTTTTCTCAAAGAATTTCCCATTGACGATAACGAGAAACATCGTCGAATTAGAAAGTCGATGGAGGAAACGAACAAACTGATTCCTCACCAAATAATTGTGGGGGAATGTAAATTTTTTGAATGTTTCGTTGAAGTGTACACGAAAATTTGGTGTTCATTACGTTTTCATTATAATTATGATTCTCTTATTCATTCGATGTTTCAGATAAGAATCTGAAGTTACCATGTGACTTTCCTTTCCTGTGCATATGTATTAGAGGGAGGATAGTTTCGGAACGACTAATGTAATTATGAAGTATTCATAGATTCCTAATAGAATTATGTCTGGCAATTCTTGTGGTAATTCGTATGGAATTCTCTTCTTTCCTTTAATGAATGGGAACACTGTCGAAAATCGGTTCATCATCAAGTAGTTTATGGTCATTAGTGGGAAATAAGTGGAAAATAATAGTTCATTCATCTACATAAATAATAGATGAATAAACGACCGTAATAATGATGCAATAGACACAAATGTGGAAAGAATCGGATGGGAAAACATACTACTCAAAACCGCACTACTACTTTCTTTATGATGGACATTAAACGAAAGAAACTTCCGGCAGAAACCACAATTCTTAATAATAAATTCCCCTTCTCTCAGTTGTGTACGTGGTGGGTTGATGGAAATTCCTTCCGATTTTCCGAATGGATGGTCGGAAGATTAAAAGAGAATTGATATACACAAAATGAAAATATCAGAAACAAAACGATCATCATTATTGATCTTAACATCAAATTGAGCGCCGATTACATAATGTCAAAAAGATATATGTTTACGAAAAAAAATGAAATTCTCAACTTCCTTTTAACGACAACTGTTGGAGATCTATTGAGATCTGTTCGATAAGAATATTGAGATGGCGACGAACAGAATGAATGGGAAATGTCCTTTCCCTTTTCCTTCTTATCAAATAAAACTATCTAGTAATTTGAGTTGGTGGAAAGATCTAATCAATAAGCGGAAATGTACACCGAGGTACAATTTTGCCATTTCTAATCGTCGTCGTCGTTGACATCGACATTTTGTGAAAAAAAACTGAAATGTTATACCGAAAAATGAAAAATGACGAAATTGAGAAAACCATATTATTTCTCCCATTACTTACTGCTATGATACTACTATTACGATAAAAATGAATATATATATATATATATGAATACTCGAATATTTATAGAAATGAGTGTAATACGTTTCGTTCCCATAAAATAATTATGATACCAATTACGTAATGTATTGAAGAGAAATAGTGAGGAATCATCATAGTTCGAGATGTTGCTCCCCAATCACAACAGTTGTGAGTGGCATTTACACTTCATTGATGGTAGAAGCAAAAGTGAAAGAGAATTATAATGATGGTTAGTGAATGAACTGGATTTCGGGTACATTCTCCCTCAAACTTTCTCTAGGGTCGTTATTTGTGTATGAAAGAAAATCATCGGACAATAATCTAAAAATTATTCAAGTGTTTTTTTTTGAACGATGGAAGACGAAATGTATTAGTGAAACGATTGAGGTTTGTGGAGTGGACTCGATCATTAACAATCGTAATAATATGTTAATTTCGATGTATCATCAGTTGGAAATAGATATACAATGTACATTTGGAACAAACATAAAGAATGATGTGAACAAATGGAGAGTTTATGTAAATTATGAATAATGTAGACGATGTTTGTACATTTGCATTCAGGAGCTAGCTAGCTAGCAGTGAAAGAGAAATGCCATAAATATTTCACCACAACCAAATTAGTTAGCATGTCGACCATTAAAGAGAATTGAATAGATTTATCATCAGCTGACGTGATGCAATTGATAAGAATATACATCGGAACAACATAAATTATTCACAATCTCATGTATTAGTCATCTCTTCTAATTCAAGAACTTCTTTACCTGAGACGTACAGACAAAAGATCAATAGGACACAACAATCATAGTACCAAAAAATTACCCCGAACAATTTGAATTTTCTTACGAAAATTTTGATAATAATTTCATATAATTATTGTCATGACTTTTCATTTTCATAGAAAAAAGACAATTTAGGTCTTAACAATTATATCACAACAATGAATTACTGCAAAAAAAGTTTTAATTCTATATATCTTCATTTCAATTTAATGATGGTAATTGAAAATAGTCAAGTCACAAATAACCTGATTGAAATATGAAATTTCTTTTAATAAAGCAGTATCTGATTTCACTGTCGAGATATTCATCTGTCCGATACTACTTCAGGTTTTTCATTTGAAGAAGAAGAATTTCATATATCCAACCATTAATTTCGTTCGAAAGAAATCTGATGTGAGAAATAATAGGGAAAGATAATACATTTTTTCCTCGAACGACAAATAATGTCACAGTGGCACGATGGATCAACGGGTGATGTTTTCCTTATAATAAAATTTTTTTATAATAATTTGAAGAGATCGTCATTTCACCGTTTTGACGGAAGTCTGTTCCACATTGTCTGTAATCGTAGATGAGGTGTTCGATAATACATGATTTTCTCTTATATTGGTTTTCTCTCATAATTCTATAACATCATCCATTGTGTGATGTGTCGCTAATAGAATTCATTTTCATTACATCAATGCACAAAATGTGCACGAAAATTTCACACAGTGACAATACCTCCGATTGGGTCGACGTAACATCGATCCTAGTTCCTTGAGATTTCCATCATCAAAAATCTAACAGTTCCTGTCTAAAGAAATTGCCATCTCGAAACTTTTATTTGACACGCAATCAATCGTAATATTGATTATAACATTGAGATGGTTGGATCAAATAGAAATATGATTGAAGGTTTTTTCTCCAAAGAAAACTATTGTCTATTTCAATTCGATTGTTCTTTCGATGAGAAAGAACTGATTTGAAATCGATAGAGAATATTGATAAGAAATCAGAATAAATGACAAAAGAAATCACGTGGTAAGAATCAACTAGAAATGTTAATTAATTATAATTATTAAAAATATTTAATTGACTTTCTTATGATGAATTGGCAGGAGAAAGTCATGATCGAATCAATTAAGTATGAGAAAACCTCGAAATTTTAGGGTAGCACACAAATACAACGTATTGTCAACGAAGAAATTAACGAAAGTGAAATTATTTCGTATGAAAATAAAGTTATTGACTGAGTCGCGTAAATAGGGCGGAAGTTTTAGAAACGTTTATTACAATCAATTTCGCTCACTTCCCTATTGAATAATAATAAATATAGTTTCGTCTTCCATTTTACCTTCGTTGTGTTTGGAGTGAAAATATAGTAATTATAATGTGTTGTTTAGCAAATGACTTAATTCACGACTATTCGTTAAATGAAGAGGAAGAATTGTAGTGAATTAATTGTGAATCAGTGAATGACGAATCGTGATAATACTACTATGATTAAATTGTCTAGAAAGAAATCGGTTAGAACTTTGGACGAAGTTGTGATTGAAAGAAAGTTTATTTATCTTCTAATTCGAACTAAACTGGAATTTATTGGAAGGAATTTTGAACAAATTTTCAAACGATAAGTAAATAATCGATATCTCCTTATAACATTACATGAAGTTCTTACAAGAAAGTTTATTTTGATAGGAGAGAAAATTTAATTTGAATTTTCAACTAATCCCCACCCGAAATGGGAACGGTGAAAAGGACGGAAAAGATAAATGTAAATGATGCATAAAATCTGCATAAAAATCTTAATACCATCATTAGGATAATACTTAAAAGAAATTTCTTATGCAAATTCTACAATTACGCATTTTAGAAGGAGAAAGACTAGTTAATTTGGAAGAGAATAATATTTGTGTAGAACTTGACCCTAAAGAACATTTCGCCGATTTCGGTATATTCATGGGAGGGCGGAAAGTGTGCTCTACATGTAGACATAATATGATTGGAATCGCATTATAAAAGAACGTCATGCAATCGATGCATGATCAAATTGGAATATAAACAATCTGCTCATTTCATGTGAGCACTTATTAATTCTTTTTTGTAATTTAAGGATTATCATCATTGGGAGAATGGAAATGGTAAGAAGCATCACTAACAATATGATATAATAAGCGAATACGTAAGAAGAAATGAATTTGATGATAAAGAAGCAGGAAAATATTTTGAGCTTTATCTGATTTTATTGAAGATCGATAGTAGTCGAACAATAAATCAATGAAATGTTCATAAGAAAACCGTTCTAACTCCGAGTCGATAAGTCAGATAACTTTGGAGAAAAATTCTTCATTGAGTACATACAACCATCAATCAACAGACAAACTGTTTTCGTTGTAGTGAAATGTCATTCGAATATTCGTCGTAGTCGAACAATTTGGAGAGATAAGATGAATTGACTCAGATATTGATGATGAACGTTCAGTTAGTGATTGGGAAAGATGAATGATTTAATGTGACAAGAATTAAGTGAATTATTTTGAGTAAACAACGAACAGTTCATTGGTATCAGATGGATTACACATGAAGAGTGATAATATTGATAATTCCAATTACGTTGTCGAGATTTTATTAACGAAAAGGAAAAATGTCATCGAACATATGATCCATCATTTACCATAATTTACTTTGTTCTTAATTCGACACAAATCTCTAATTCGACAAGTATTATCGTTTTCTTCTGTTCCTATCACTTTCTTCCTTCCAAACAATTCGATATTCGATTCGAGTTATCTTCATCAATACTAAACAAATAGTTTTATGATATAACAGAAATGAAATTATTTATAATTGACGAGAGACCAGACCTCATTATTGGGAAGAAAGTATAAACATGTTCTTTCCCAAGACATCTTCCCAACTAAATATTCGACTGTTTCCTTTGTTTTATTCGTTGAGCAAACAACATTTTCATCATTCGTTTTCATATAAATACGAAATGTGAAGTATGAAAGGGAAGAAGGAACAAGACGAATCTAACCCAAGAAGAAGTACTACAAGTACGGAGTGTGTAAGGAAAGAACAGTAAATTAAACATGTGCCTCGCCAACTGTTGTATAAATCTGAGGTGAAAACGTCCGCCCAACTCAGACCGTGAGGGGAACTCGTACTTCCAATTATTATTACTTTCAACTTCAACAGTTCCTTGTTGACTGATTCTTTAATGAGGTCTGCTACCTTCTCATTTCCGTGAGTTGATTACAGTTATTTCGTTTCCTATCCTCCATCTACCTCCAATCTGTAATTCCATATTATCCAAATCTAATGGAATTGGTTTTCCAGGAACATGATTAGCGTGATGAATGAAGGAAATGGCGATTATATTGGAGTGTAATTCATAATTGAATGTTAATATTTTAAATACTTAATACCTCCTCAACTCTAACTGCCGATGAAGGGAAAGTCGTGCAATACTTTCCTTATGAATCGTCCCATACTTCCTCAAAATGTTCAATTGCACAATGATAATAAAAGAAAGAAAGAGAATTTATCATGGAAAGAAGTTACGGATGAGTTTGTTGCGGCGTGAAAACTAAATAATGTTGAATAAATAGAAATACAAGTTTTGGTCTTCACCTATTGTGATCTGTCTCTCAATGTTTTGAGAGAAGAATTTCTTTGTTTTATGAAACTTTCCACCTCCGTCAACTTTCTTCTTCAATATTTTCTTTTGAAACTTCTATAATCGTCTTCTATGTTTACGAGATTGACTACGAAATGATGATGGTACGTAGTAACGTCTAGTGAATTCTAACAACAATGACGAACGAGTTCCCTTTAGTGATAATAATTATGATGACATGAATGAGATATACACATGTATTAGTGCGTAGATGTTGTATATTAACGAGTATTAGGAAATTGGATAAATTAAACTCTATTTCATTTCTATCCCCCATTACTTCCTAATCCTCATAATAGACTGTGGGGGAATGTGTTTTAGCAGAAAAATCTCAGTGAGAACAATGATATCTACTAATTTCCTTTCGATATCCACCTTGAACATTCGATGGTTATCTATTATTGTTTAAATTTTCACATCAATAAAAAGACTGATGAGATTTGATCAACTGTACTCGATCGATAACCAGAGGTTTATGTCAATCAACTGAAATGAAGGGAAATATTTTCAAATATCCATCTAATCGTTCGATCACATCTCTCTCACCATGTTCACGATATGAAACATGATTTTCTATAAATATGGAAAAAAACAATTTCATCAACATCATCATCGTCATCAGTTAAACAGGAATCATTTAACGAGCATTTATAATCTTATCGATTACTTCGACTATTGTTTGTTCAATGTCATTGGAATGAGAATTGAATAAAACATTTGATATGAATTCTTTTCTCAACGAATTAATTTTGAATGGAATTCCATCGATTCATTTTAATGCCTTACCGCACACGTACAAATAATTTATTGATTGATTGATAGGTAGGTAGAAAGAGGAATAATAATAATAAATCACTCGAACTAAACGAGTTCAATACGCAGTCCGATAGTTCAATGATTTTTCTGGTTCGATGCCGATTATTACTTTTGTTTATTATTTCTTCAAAATGGTTGATGGAGAGCGGCCTCATGAGAAACAATTGTAATTGCCATTAGCAGTATACATTTGGGAAGAAAACGTAGGAATAAATTGAAAAGAATTCAACCGCAATCGAATTGACGAGGGGAAAACGAAACCGCAATTCTCATATACTTATCCAACACACTTATCCGATAGACATATACATATTTATCCATTTGTCGAGTACCATTTAATAGGGGAGATATTGTTTGTTTAGATTATGACCATTATTACCATCACACATCGCCCGCAAGGCAACGATCAATATCCATTCATCAATAATATTCTCTCTATATTCGTCGGAAGGTGAGAGAGAAATTCGAATTTTATTCTGGCCCAAATATAGCTAAAAATTCGGCATAATTTGAATTATCGTTCGGTCAATTGGAATTTTTTGGAAAAATTTGTGGTTGATAAATTGAGAAATCGAATGAGAACTCTCTTATTGAAATCAATCAAATGTAATGGAGATATCATTAATAAAATAAATAAATTTAAGCTTGAACTCGCTCCAACTGGGATGGTAATTTGATTATATAGAACGGAGAAGGAAAGATAATTATGATAATCGAATCAATTATTAGTTAAGGAGTAATAGGGAATTGTAGTTGCATTGTACAAATTGGTTTCCCTATAATTATGTTCGTGATCGATCACATCCCCAATTTACCATAAACTTTTAATGAATTCAATTTGAATAGATGAGCATCAATTCAATCGTCTTTCGTTATACGGGAAAGTTTACGAGAGATGATTAAGGAGGAAAATCGACTCTAATCATATCGTTTGTTTGACTACCACAACAATGATAATGCGAGTTGATAAACAATAACAAATAAAAAGTAAGATAAGAAACATTTTATGGGGACGAATAATAATTGGTATGAACTATTTCGTTGAAAGTTAACAACTGACTGTGATTTCATTGAACCGGATAATATAAAACGAAACATCCATTGTTTCCGCAACTTCTCCCATTACTTCATCGGACTAATGCAGATTTATTACATTAATTAATTGACTGGACAAGCTGTCAAAGCACTTTCTCATAATATTTCAAATAACTGAGAATTAACACGAATTCCTTCATTTCTCCTTCTAGGTGTGACTTTATCAGGAATTCTCTTTTTTCTCGATTCTTAAAATTTACAACATTTAAAATTTTTTTCACAACTTAAAATTTCTCTTATCATTTATTCTCTGACATTTGGGATGATAAGTGAAAAAGAAAACAAATTTATTATTGAAAAAAGATGAAAAAAAAATTTAAGAAAATCAGAAACTTCATTAAATGCGGGAAAAATCGATAGCATACGACTCATTAGAATTGATCGTTTATTACAAATTGATGAGGGAAATTTGGGTGAGAGAAATGTGTTTCGTGAGGAAGAACACCTTCCTCAAATTACTGATATTGGGAGTAGAAACTTCGACTCGAAGTCTTCGAGTTCAACTTTTAGAAAATTTCTTAACGATAAAATAAATTATGATGTTAATTGAAGACAATAACTGTAAAGAACGAGAGAAATACTTGAGATTTCGATAACAAAAAGAAGGAGTAGTTAAAGGATTCTCTTTCATTTCCTACTTTGTCGATGATAGATAATAATAGAATTTTAAATAGATAATAATATAAAACCACTCAACAAGTTAACTAGAAAGTCGACTTGTCAGGGTTAGAAAAAATATTTTCCTCTCCTTCTTATGCAACAATCGGGTGTAATACTTTACGATTAAGTAGTTAGTTTTCCTTTCTCCTTCAGGTACGTCGACGTACATAGCGAAAGAAGAATGATGTACGAAATTGAAGAAGGCAACCGCCCATAAATTAATCTTTGGCGGTTTACCCATTTGGAAATGGGAAAAATAATTTCTCTTTCTTGAAAACATATCGAGAGAATGTGGAGTGGAAAAGGAACATCTCATATTGGAAAAATATATTTCGATTCTTTTCCTCCAATATTTTATTGCCTCCATTAACCTACAATGGAATATTATTGCCTGTCATATGGTTCGTCAAAGATTGGAATGATTTGAATTTCTAGTCAATTCCTAATTTCTTTCCAACTCCCTTCTTTTCTCGCAAGAATTCACTTTGGAAATTGGCATGTCTCTGATAGGAACTTGGAAATCTTCATCATTCAAATATTGAGAGCGAAGGAGAAATTTATGAATTATGCACAAGACGAGGACGGATTATTGTGCAAATTTCATCTGTCTAACCCTGAATCTCGTCGGATATTGATGTGATGGTGTTGATCTTGATTATGAAATTAACATGATTGATTTGTGTCATCATCTTGTCATCCATACATCCGACTTTACCGTCACATCGCTAAATGGTGGAGGATCGAATGAATGAAAGAAACAAACAAAATTCACAAAGAAAAATAATTTTGAAAAATTAATGGAATTTTCTTCTTATGATGTTTGTAGAAATTATCATTAGATATCTCAATGTTCGTAATATGTCAACATACGTATGATATTCGTACGTATGTACGAAATATCGGAAAGATGAATAAACCAGCAAACTATCATACGGATGATAATTTGTAGAACTAACGGAACTATTTCGATAAGATTACGGAGGAATGATGATTCCTTTCTTTCTAATTATCTCAACTAAAAATTACTACTACTAATCTAATAGCGGAATCGAACGATCATCATCCTCTCCTCTCATGAATGGAGTCATAAACAAGTTAAATTCATCGTTATATTCAATGGAAAGATGATCAATTCAATAGAAGGAGATAAAAGGTCAAAAACATCCAACAAAAGTTTATTCTTCAATCGAAACTTTTCTTGTTTATAAAACAAAATGGAATTTTCATCATTCCAATTCTATTGTTTCATTTTCATCCATGACACATTTTTACCTTTCCCAAAATATTGATTTCATATTAAAATTTAAAAAAATAATATAAGAAATAATATATATTAAATTTAGAAACTAAATAACAATAAAATGTTATGTCGAGAAAGGTAAATGAGAAAATAAATGAAAAAAGAATAAAAAGAATAAATAAATTTATTTTATAATTATTAAAAAATTCAGTGACTTCCACCTCGTAATGCCAGAACTAGATGGAGGACGGAACCACCCGAAATCTTGTAATCAGCAGCCGTCCTCTCGTCATTCATTTGTTTCCCGCTGTAAATCAGACGTTGTTGTTGTGGAGGAATTCCTTCTTTCTCCTCCACTCTCTCCTTAATTCGTTCGATTTTATCATGATGTTCGATATCGATTTCGATCTATTTCAATTTAAAAACATTATGAAATTCATTAAAATTTAAACTTCTTTGCCTGTTAACGTCTAAAAAATAGGAATAAATTACATAATGAAAAGATGAAAAAAGAAACTTTGACGCGAATTAACATTTTTATTTTTTGAGTTTAATGAATACAAATCAAATATAAACTCAAATTGTAAATGGATATGAGAAGGAAATTCCTACTAAATAAATTGGATTCTTCAAAATTTGATTGAAAAAATATTTCACATTAAAATTTTGCCCGCTAATTCAAAAAAGTTACGTTGGGAAAAGAATTCACATTAAATGAAATTTTCTTAACAAACTTAAGCTGAAGTTTGAGGAAGCAAAAGAATTATTAATTAATAATTTTTCGTCGTCTCCTCACATCAAACATAAAAGTTTCACAATGAATAATTGACATTGACGAATGTAGATGGAATGTACAAATCTGCAATATATTTCTCCATCACATTTCTCATTCATCTCATCTTCTTCTATTCAGTTTTTGACATTTATTTCACTTCTTCCATTTCTTATTCGATTGGAGAAGAACATACAACTAAGCCGATCAATTATCATGACCGAATTAGTAAATCTGCTCCCGCCAATCGATTAGTCCTATTCGTGGCTGATGGTTTGCGAGTTGATCGATTATACGATAATCAAACGGTGGCACCATATCTCCATAATATTATCAGGAATGTCGGTGTGTTCGGTGTGTCTCATACTCGAGTACCGACCGAAAGTCGTCCAGGACATGTGGCGATGTTAGCCGGATTTTATGAAGATGTAGCGGCCGTAACAAAAGGATGGCAAAAGAATCCTGTCGATTTTGATTCCGTCTTCAATCAAAGTCGACATTCCTATTGTTGGGGTAGTCCGGACATTTTGGACATTTTTAAAAATGATCATCATAAAAAAAATAATCAACATATTGTCATGAATACATATCCTTCGACAATGGAAGATCTCTCATCGAAATCACCACAAATAGTCGACGATTGGGTGTTTGATGAAGTGGAAGGATTTCTGAAAAAATATTTACCAACACCATCAAAATGGTTTAAAGACGAAATGGAAGAGGATTGGAATGAAATTGAAAATTGTAATAATTTGACGAGACTTCAACAATTTTTTCTCAATGAAAATTCTTTTGGAATTTTTTATCAAAATCAATCTGATAAATTAATCCATCGTCGTCTGATATTTGATCGTGGAATTATATTTTTCCTCCATCTTCTCGGTGTAGATACCGCCGGTCATTCATCTCATCCATATTCCTCCGTTTATCTCAATACTATTCATAACGTTGATAAAGGAGTGAAAATGATTTCAAAGGAATTCAAATCACGATATCAAATGTATCAGGAATTCTTTTCGATGGCACAAACTTTCCGAAAGAAATTTAATGAGAATTGTCATTTCTATTTAGAATCTGATGATAATCGTATCGATTTAACATTGTTCGATAAAACGTCATTTTTATTCACTTCCGATCATGGAATGACGAATTGGGGCTCTCATGGTGCCGGTCTCCCAGAAGAGACGAATACGCCCATCATTTTATGGGGACGAGGAAATCGAGGAATAAAATATAATTCAAATAAATTATCAATTATACGTGACAGACGATTAAGACGTCGAAAGAAAATTTCGGGAATTATGAGCGGCAGACGATTTTCTTTCTCTAATGATGATCGATCAATCCGTCGAGAATATCGAGAAGATAATTGGAATTTTTCTCATCTCGTTCGTCACGATATCGAACAAGCAGATATCACTCCATTAATTTCAGCGATTCTCGGTATCACAATTCCCAAGAATAATATCGGGAAATTACCCATCGATTATTTGGCTATATCAGAAAACGGAATTGATGATCATTATCGTCTCATGGCTTTCCTCACCAATACCAAACAATTATTTAGTCAAATAAAAGCGAAATATTTCGAAAGGAAAAACAATCGACGATTCCTCCCAATCATATCTCATTCATATTCGTTGAATAAGATAAAAAACCGTTTGATGAAAATCGAAAATGAAATTCATGAGATTGGCGACGAAACGACGTTGAATCATTCACGGAAATTTTCAAAAATTTCAAACGAATTAAACGAATTATGTGACGAGTTGGTGGATGGAAATGAATATTTCCATTCTTATGATCGAATTTGGTGGCAGAGTATCATAATATTATCATACGTTTTCTGGATCGCTTACCATATTTTGTGGTTGATCGATAAGAATTTCATCAATCATCAAATCAATACTTTCATTCGATTATCGATTCAAGAGAAAATATTGATATTTTCAATTTTATTTTTAACGTCGATCATGTTCTGTGGAAGAGATGCATCCATAATGCACCATATTTATCTCTTGCTCTTCCAATCCTTATTCTTATTATTGATTCAAATTCGAAAAAATATAAAAAAATTTAAAAAGAAAAATATTTTTCAAATCATTCTCATGTTTCTTATCAGCGAATATTTTGTGACGATTTTCTTCTATCGTCAAACACTGGTGATATTCTTGATAATTTTAATTTTGATTTATCTCAAATTTAACAATATCAGACGAATGGATTGGTCATCAAAAACGAAAAGAATCGAAGAAATTTTCGGTCTTACCATTCTCATCATTTCACCGTTCCTGCCCACAATGGCCGAACGGAAACAATTGGATATGAAATTCATCATAATCGGATGCCTTTTCATCATTTATGAAATGACTAAATTATTTTTATTGAAATTTAAATTCAAATTTCTACCGTTTATTCTCCATACGATTTCCATCATTTTATCACTTATCATTTTCCGGTGGGAATTATTTGATGGGAACGATATCATTGTCAATATACTGAGAGGGTTGAATTGGTCATTCCTGATATTGATTCCAATATATATCATCCAAATGAAATCGTCGATTGATCAATCGATTTATTTCTCAAGTCTCGTCTATTTATCGTTGAGTACAAATTATGATAATCTCTTCATTTTCGCTCTCATTTATATGGGACGTTTATTGAAGAAACAAATCTCAATACCAAATAAATATCTTTCACATATATATCTCTATTTATTATTACTCTCATTCTTTGGCACTGGTAATTTGGCATCCATCAACAGTTTCGATCCTTATTCAGTTCATCTCTATCTCTCAATCTTCTCACCATTCGTCATGGGATTTCTTCTACTCGCAAAAGTTATTTTTATTCAAATTCTTTTTTTATAATTTCATTTTTCTTCAGATGATTTCCCCATTGATCGTGGTGACCATGTATTTCGAGTTATTGACAATCAAATACAAGTCGCTGACGAAAATGGAATGGGAGGAATTTTTTGTTAATATCATCATCATATTCGATATCATGGCGATGGTTAATTTTATGATAATTTAAAATTTAAAAAAATCATTGAAAATTATTTTTAGAATTTTTTCCTTCTCATCAAAACGGAAGGTAGTTGGCTCGATATCGGTGTGAGTATCTCACATTATGTCATCGTTTTGATGACGATTCTCGTTGTGATTATTCTTCAGAGATTGGTCCGTCTTCTCATCGTGAGAAGTGAAAGAAGTTTATAAGAAACATTTTGCAAAAAAATTTTTTATAGAATAACTTTTTTTTAAATTCCATTTGGACTGTAATAAAGTGAAGATTGGATTCATTTTTTATTTTTTCTGTTCCGGTTAAGTTCAATTTTTGTTTCATTGTCTTATCCTTTTTTATTTAAATTTTTCTTTTTCATTTTGTTTATTCCTTCCAATTTCTATGTTCCTCATTCTCCTGTGCTGCTTACCGTTCTCGAGCGCACTCTTTAATGTTTCGAAATTGCAGTCTCATGTCAATCCGATAGTCAAGTTCATGAAGAATAATATAATTAATGCACCGAAAGTGCACAAGAATGTTAATTTGGAGACTCATCAGGAATACTTGACATTTCATAATTTAACAGAATTCAACGAATTTTGTTGGTTGGACAAGAAGTACAAGAAAGAAGTCTTTATAAAATTTGTTCGATTGAATGAATATAATTATGTAGATTTGTCTCAGATGAATGTTCGAGAATTGATTCAATTAAATTTTAATCAATTCGAAAAAATCGAGTTAAGCTTAGGAAGATTTATACCGAAACAAATCATCGTTTCTGATGTGGGTATGTTAATGATGAATAATATGAGTTGTCGTTTGATTGTGACATTATTTCAAGAGGTGAAACTTTATCAGATTAAAGTGCGAACCTTCACTATTGTTGTAATGAGTAGGAAGAAGAAAGGAGAAATAAAGAAAGTTCGTTGTGCTCATGTTGGATGGACGAAAAATATTCAAAATTATAAATTATCCTGTAAGAAACATCAACTAACAGTCTCCAGGTCGTGTGACGAAAAAAGTAACTCTCAAATATTTATTTATGAAAATAAGAACATTAATTTGAATTCCATACAACATGATAGGAAGCAATTCATGGAAATAGAGAATGGAAATTCTGGTCCAGTTTGTGCTCTGACACAACTGTACAAATCTGAGCACACGACCACTAGTGAAGTGAATGACAAAACTCAAAATATCATTTTCAATGTTTATTCGAGTGAACATCTCGACTACGCGATAAAGTTGTTGGAAGACATTATGTTTTTTCCACCGTTCTCTTACAAGAATAACGGTAAAGATAATGATAATGATGATGACGATGATGATGATGAAGAAAAAGATAAGAATAAAAAGAAAAAGAAAAAGTTAACAATAATAATAATAATATATAATTAAATTTTTATTAATTTAAATTGATTTTAGGAGAAAGGAGAAAAAAGGGAATTCTAAGAATAATTGTGATTATTGTACTCATTACAAAGTGATAGCTATCGTATGTCCCATCATCTTTTCTATCATAATGGCTTTCATCCTTCTCTGGATTAATTTAGCGGAAACAAGTAATAGATTACAGGTGAGAGGAAGACCGAAAGAAGAATTACCTGTCGAAGAGAAGACAGAAAGGAAACAGGACCCGTTCGTAATAAGAACTCCGATTAAACCCCCTGGAAATCCATGGAAAGACATCCAAGATCTGGGTAGAATTTCTGATTTGAGTGAGAGTTGATGTTTCGTTACTTTAATGTTCGCGCCACTCTTGTTAATGAGGAAATTTTAATGATGAAATAAAAATATTTCGTGTTAATTCCAATCAACAACTCTATTGACTTCCAACACATTATTATCATTATCATCTCAATATTATGTCTTCATATCATTTTTTAAAAAAAAATTTCTTCATTTTCTTCTTTTCAACAATGACTGTCCGATGTCTAATATCGATGCATGGATTAAGTTTCTTTTTCTTGAAAACATGTTTAAATTCACTCATAATTCTCTGTTAGGAAATGGAGCTTTTGCTGGAAAAAAACGAAAGTTCTTTTGGTATTTTATTCTTATAGCAAGTGCATCGATGTGTCTCTTCACCATCGTCAAATTATTCACATCATATTTCATAGATAAACCATACACCATTATTACCACGACGAATTATCAGGAACATATGGCATTTCCATCGCTCAGTATTTGTAATCAGAATTCCTTAATTAAAAAGAAAACGATGAAGAATGAGAATATGGTACAATTGTTAAAGTTCCTCCAAACGAAAATTTTACGATCAGCCACCGATGCCATATATGAGAGGATCGATAAGAAGATTTATAACGATATTACCAAATGTATGTCGGAAAGTTAAAAATAAATGGTAAATTTAAATAAATTTAGAGAATTTTTTCTTCTCACTTTTTCTTGTCAGAATTAACATCAGAACAAATTTCTAAACTGTCTCTATTGTTGGCATCGATAAAGAATGTGGATTTTATGAAGGAATTATTCGTCTATGAAGATAGATTGAAACGATTGAAAAGAATCGAGGGAAAATTTCCATCAGATCTCATCGAATTTCCTTTCAATATTTCTGTGATTTTTTTTGTTGCTTTCAAAATTTCAATTTGTTTCAGAGTAATGAAATTACTAAAGCATTCCATCATCTATGGCCGTATCATGTTGATTTGGAAGAGATCTTCCGAATCTTTGATAGCAAAGTGAAATATTTCTTGTATTGTATGACGGAACATCCGAACTTCCATCACAAAGGACAATTCAATAATTTCCAGACAGTTTTCTTCTACCGAAACAGTCTCAATTACGTCAAAGTGATTGTTTCACGTTTAGGTTAATTTATCGAATAAATTCCAATTTTCCTCCTCCTAACAAGTTTTTTTTCTAGTGACGGAAATGGAAGTTGATCAGGAATTGAATGAAATCTTTTGGAACGCGAATAATAATGTTTTCCTTTGTCGATTCTCTGGTCAATCGTGTGAGTATTTGCACAACATTTTCTCCAAAGTCTACAGTGAGAATGGGCCGTGTTATACAATTAAATGGGATCGAGTATTTGGAGGTCAACAAACAATTCCTGGAGTTTGTTAAACAATTTTCTGTCTCGTTTCTTTCTCGATAATAATTTTTTGAATTAGCTGGTGGTCTCACACTTGGTATTGATTTGAAGAATTATAATTCTTTACCTTTGTTATTACACGCGGCGAAAGAATTGAGATTAACAATTCATTCGGAAGACACTCCACCATCATCGATGGTAAACGGAATATCTTTGGCAACGGGCGAAGCATCATTTTTGAGTATCAGTGAAAAGAATGTTTAAATTTCAAATTATTAATATTAATTTAATAAAATTATTTCATTTGTTTAGTGGAATATGTTGTCGGTGAAAGACGGAGGTGGATGTTATCCGGGTGAGAAATTGAAACGTTTCTCAACATTCTCTCCCGTCGCCTGTCAGATGGAAGCGGTTTATGATCACATCTTACAGAAATGTAATTGCACGTCGATATTTGATCGACATCTCAATATGAATAATCATTTGAAATGTAACAGTTTGAACGAATTCCTTTGTGCCATGGATAATAATAACCATCCGGATGGTTACAATCAATATTTCTGCGATCATATCGCCTGCAGTTTCACGGAATATCAAGTGGATTCGATTGCCGTTTCTCTCGATTTCACCGGTTTCATTGAAGATTATGTGGTGCAGAATGAGATGGCTTGTCTCACAATCCATCAGATGAAGAAGGTGCCGTTCGATAATTCGATGTGGAAACCATTGCCACATGTCCTCCGTGAATTCCATGATCGATGTTTGACTCGCTACAATTGGAAGTTCACTTTTATTCCTATGTTGACATGAGATGTATATTTTGATTGAATAATCTCCTTTTCTATCATTACTTAATCCATGTCATTCTGAAGAGAGAATCTATTGCTAATCTATGTGTATTATGATGAATTAAAGTCGACAACAACTACTCAGAAGAAGCAGAAGAACGTACTCGATTTCATTAGTTTCATTCCTTCCTATTATTCATTTCACTACAAATCTTTTTTGTACTTTCCTCCTCCTCCTCCTCCTCTTCTTTCTTCTTCTTTTTCTTCTTTTTTAAATTTTTACGAAATCCATTCTTAAACGATTCTCCAAACGAATGGATGATCATTTTTCAACTGTAATTATTTGAAAAATAATAATAATTTTCTTCTTCAGGTATTATCGGTGGGGCGTTAGGACTCTATCTCGGCATGTCTCTGGTGACTTTAATCGAGATGTTTTCCGTGATGGTGTACAGTTGTCGAACAAGAACGACTTGTAAGAACGATTCCACAAAGACGACGTGATTAATTATAGAATAATAAATGAATTAATCACAATCGATCCTAGAGTACAGATCGATCTTTCATATTATTGAATCGATATTAGAGATGTGTCTTTCTATGTGTTTTGTGTGTGTGTGTGTGTATGTGTGTGTGTGTGTGTTTATTCATCAATTGATCGGTAAAAGAATGATTTCTATTATTCTTTGTTTTTAAGAGTTACCTAACTAATATCACGTTTGAATTATTTGTTTATAAAGATAATTGGGTCATCAACGATTCACAGCTTCTTCAACTTGTTATTTTATTGATATTGATGTTGACAGTTGAGGAGTGTGCATTGTTCCATTCTCCGTCTCTTCACCTCTCCGTTCATACAGTTGTTCGATCACAATTTAAATGTGAATTCAAATGTCAAATTCTTTCAATTCATTACATTCCCCACATTTCGTTGCTCCAACATCTCCTGGATTCCAACAGATCCTTTATGACGGATTATTGGAAGTTTTCTCCTCACTGAAATTTCAATGGAAAGGTGACGATGATGAATCATAGAAAGGAGACGAGAAATACATAAACGTCCCAACGATAACTAGTAGAACAATGTGAAAATCTCTTAACAACTCGTATTCTCATCATTCTCACCTTAAACTTTTCTTCTTCTCACAAATAATTGTCGTAAATTCATATGAAATTGTTCGTTTCTCTAATTTGTGCTCAATAAATTATGAGAGTTGTTAATTGTCTTCGTTTGTTCAGTTGGTTGAATGAGTCATTCAATTATACACTCTCTCCTCAATTAACACAGGAGACAACGTATTGATGAAATACCATCTTATGAAATTCATTTTTATGATTCATTCATTTCAAATTTTCATTGATCATCATCGTCTGGAAATAAATTTAATTTAATTTTTCAAAAATTTCCGTAAAGATTAATTATAATTAACATCTCCTACCCATATCAGTTAGACAGTTTATTTCCAGCCGATTATTATTCTATTGTCATACAAGGTCACACATCTCTCCTTTCCACCACGTTGTTTCTTGCATTAAACTTCCTATTGATATTCTCTCATTTCACCTTCAATTTTTCTTCCTACTTTCTTTTTATTTGATGACATAATTCTCTCGATTTCCTTTCTTCTCGACCGTTTGCAGACATTAACCAAAATCATTCCTGTCAACATTCAACACATCGATAGGTTGCGAAAAAATAGTTGTTGATAATTTAACTACAGTTAAGATGAGTAGACAATCAGTTTCGATATGAGGTTAAGAAGAAATTTTCAAAATATGAAATTACACTTTCCCCCTCCAACAATCAATTCTTCACAACATCCAATACGGTGTGATGTTGTGTCGATGTAGTTGTTATGAAGAATAACAAGAGATCCCACAATCATAACGTCCTCCAACTAACACAATTTATTTATATAATTCCTTCCCTAACCATTCCCCTTTATATGAAATTTTTTCTCGTCACAATAATAAGAACGTTCGACTCAGCCCTCCAAAATAATAAAAGATTTCGTTCCGAACAAAAGATTTTCTTATAGAATTGTGGAAAGAGTCGAAAATCCAATCAATAAATTTACATGTCCAAATTCCAGTAAACTGGATTGAGAGTGAATGTAAACAAATGGATCCATTACAATTTATCCGATGGCGAAACAACATCAGTTTGTCACAAATCGCCAATGAACAACTCAATCAACTTTCGAATCAGAAAACGGAATTAGTCAATCTTCGCAATCACCACGCTCTCATCGACAATGAAGTGTCACTCGATTACGTTAGTTCATTTTCATATTCATATCGTTCATCAAATGAATTATGATGTAAACAAGTTCAAGCTTCATTGCATGCTCAAATTACTTCCCCCTTCTCTCCTCTCTTCTTCTTCTTCTTCTTTTTCATTCCATACATTTTAAGTGTTAACCATTTCTTATTCCTTTACTTCTGGTTTTTTTTTTTGAGGCAAACGAACATTCTTTCCTTTTGTAGTGTTCAACTCAACTAAATCTTCATTTGAGTTCAATTTTTTAATTATGAAATTTGTGAAAGTTCGTTTCCGTTCGAATGACCATCCAAGTCATTCAAACAAATCAACTCGTCGAATTTGTTGGCAAGAATCGAAAAATATAAAAAATACGAAAAAATCTCAAACTCTCTCGTCTCTGCAGGATGTGGAAGCGTGGAAATCGAAACGACGTCGCAATCGACAAGAACGAACGGAAATTGAGAAGAAGAATTCGTTGCCCGATCTCCAATTACCCGAAGTCGCTCCAGTTCAACACAACGATGACCAACCAATCACAAGTCAAATGGAATTTATTTCAAATATGTTTTTTTGAAAATTTCAAACTTTTAAATATTTATTTAATTCTTTTTCCAGATTAACTGATACAGATATACCCAATGTTTATGGAATTGATGATGATAAATTAGAAGAGAATTATGACGCGATTGATGAGAGAAATGATGAAATATTCTTCGACGGAAAAGAAGAAGAATTCGACGAAGAACCTCAATGTATTGAAGGTCAACAACCTTTGACTTTGGACGAAAAAAATTTGATGAATGAAAATCGTAAATTCTCACCATCCAAATTGGAAGACGGTCATTCCAGCGGATTTAACAGTGGTCAGAGTAGTGGAGCGATTTTCCATGACGAGAAATCATCATCACCGGAATTATCTGATGTATCGTCGACGAAGGAAATATCACATGAGGAAATTATTCTAAAAAGGAAAACCAAATTGGACCAATTCAATTTAATGATACGACGAGATTCTCTCACTTCACATGTTCGTGTGTGTGAAGTGGATGATCTGCTGAGGAATTGTGGTATAAGAGAAAAAGATATCATCATTTATCTAAATGGAGTTTTTCTACAGGTTTTGGACGATAGTGAAATCCGATCGCTAATCAGAGAAAGTGATTCAATGAATTTAATTGTCTATCGAGGCAACGACGGTTAGTTGGAATGTTATTGATATGGATTCTTATACCGTTTGATGGTATCGATTTAGATCAATTCCATTCGTATTTATCAACTCACTTTCCTGAGGATTATAACAAATTGAATGAGAAGAAGAATCTACTCACTTCCTTGAATCAATTCTTTTCTGTTTTGATTAATTATTCAATTATCTCTCCATAATCTTTCTCGTTCAAACGGAACAGGAAAAAATTGAGAAAGAGACAAAGAAGATGCAGAAAGCGAATTATATGGATGATATTCAATTCAAAAAATTTTACGAACAAAGAAAATCGGAACGTGAAAAGGTTTAATAAAATTTATTATGAAATCTTCTCCGAGAAAAGTCTCGTGTAGAAAATTGAAATATTTTCGGAGTTTCTTCTCCAATTGACATGTTGTTACCAAAGAAATTAATTTGAAATTAACTTGTTTAAAATGAAGATACGTAGTACTTCGATGCCAATAAAGACGTCAAAGAATTATGTTCTCAAGTACCATCCGTCCAGCACTTGGAACGACTTTGTTCAATGTCAAACATTGCCATTTTCTGATCGACCAAGGACAGAGAGATCGATCAGTTACGCTAAAGTAAACGAGAAAAGAATCGAATTTTCTTCTTGTGAGAATGAGAAACGTGAAAGAATGACAAAGAAACGTCGTCCTGCTCCCAAACCGCCACTCGATGACTTGAGAAGACATCAGAAGAGATTTGTGAAGAATTTAGAAAATGAAATCGATAACCTTATCGAGAATTTGATAAAGTCAACAAAAAAAGTAAATAATTTTCTTTATTTCACATTTGTCGAATGAATAACATTAGGAATGATGAGGAATGTGGAGAATGTCATTTAATTTTTCAAAATTTTTCAATTTTCACTAATCATCAATTTTTCTTTTTTTCACTATTTTCTAGGAGAAGAAAAAGATTAATGAAGAAATTCAAATGTTAAACGAAATAAATTCCAATCTAATAAAACCATCAGTATCATTTAATGATGTTATTGAACAATCTGAAAATAACCAAAAAAATAATGAAATTGTAACAAATAATAACCACAACAATAATAAAAATAATAATCAGAATAACAATAACAATAATAAAAATAATATAAAGGAAGAGATTTATGAAGATAATAAGGAGAAAATGAATGATGATGATGGATATGGTTTGTATGATGATTATGGGAAATATAAGACGAGAATAGTTTTAAGACGAAATCGAACAGATGATACAATAAATAACTGGAAAGAAGAGAAGAATAGGAATTTGAATGTTCTAATTGATTCAATTAAACCAAAAAATGGTTACGGTGATGGTATTGGAAGGAAGAAGGAAACGAGTGAGAAGATAAGAAATTCATATTCCACATCTTCCATCTCAACTAATCAATTATCATCGAATCAACGTGTTCGTAGTGAGATCCACATACCGATTAATTTTAGTGCAAATGAAATGCACGAAAAAAATGATGAGAATAAATTGAAAATTCAAAAGGATTCTTTAAAGAAAAAAAATGAGACAATGAACTATAAGGAAGAGAGTGAGAGAATATTTAATGAGATCATTCAAACGAATGACAAACACCAATATTATGATGAGTCGATTGATGTCACACAATCAACAAACACATTAGATAACATAAATTATACTACCACTTTATCAAACCAATCAGTCTTATTACCATTTATGAAAGATGATCACAAACACATTATCAACAACAACAACATTATTAATAAATTGAATGAAATGGATAAGACGATGACTTCATTTACTCCCGTCACATCCACCACATTTCATGATAATGCTACCGTCACATCCAACACATTTCATGATAATGTCACCGTTCCATCTACAATCCATTCGGATGATTCCACCACATTGAATAAGAAGAAGAAGAAAAAACGAATTACTATCGAATATACGAAACAAACTCCTCCAATACCACCAGAACGGAAATTCTTCTCCGATATCAATGAACAGTCAACACAACAAACTTCACCACTTCCCACCACAAATAATTCCTATTCTCCAACTGCCTCAATGATTAGCGATATCAGTTGGTCTTCCAATAATCCATATAATGATAATCGAGTTTTCTATCTCTCCAAATCCGTCATGAATGCCGATTCACCAAATAACACAATTAATCGACAAATCAGAAAACAACAACGTGTTTCAAAACCGCCACCACTTTTCAAAAAACGTGTCAGTATCTCAGAAATATCGAAGAATTATGAACGAGTATTTCCGGATAATCTTCCAAAGAAATCGTCACTAAAGAAAAGAATTGATAAACGACCCACAGCTAATATCAGACCACATCAATGTCCCGCATGTCGTCAATCACTCGAGACTAATGTGACGGTAATGATGGTCAGTTCGTTAAATATGTTTTTTCATGAGAATTGTTTCGTATGTTATATCTGTCGTCGTTGCTTAGCAACCAATGATAAGAATGGAGTAGAAGTCAATATAAGTGGAGATCGTTTATTTTGTAACGAATGTTATCGACAACGAAAAGAACAACGTCACATCAAATGAAGAATTTTAAATTATTTATTTCTGTTTTTATTCCTCCACCAAATTCTCTTTTTTTTTCCCCATAGAAAAACATATTTTACAAATGAATAAATTTATTTAGTTCTCTTATTCAAATGTCTTTTAATATTCGCGTTGACGTTGGAGAAACCCTCTCCGAATCTAGCAGCAGATTCAATATTCATGATAATTTCTCCCTCCCACGGATGACTTACCAACGTCACAACTTTATTGATTAATTTCGTTTCTGAAATGGAAAAAAATTATTTTAATTAAATTTAAATCAATTTAGAAAATTTCAAAAATTTAACTGGAATTTAATCGACCGAGTCGACCAGAACGATGGATATAATCACTGATATATTTCGGACAATCGAAATTGATAATTGTATCGACATTATCATAATCGATTCCTCTCGACAACAGATCAGTTGTGCAAATTATCTGATTTTTATTCTTTCCCTTAACTAATTTTTCGCTGACATTTTTTCTTTTTTTTTTCGATAATCGTGTCGATATCATTTCAACATTCTCAATCTCATTCTCTTCCAGAAACTTTTTACACCAACTCACAGTTCTCGTTTCATTCGCAAATATGAGAATTGTTCGATTATTATTCTCCTTAAGAAATTTTAAGAGAAAATCTAATTCAAAAAAATTTGATAAGAAATATTCTAAAAATTAAAATTTTTCCATTAAGATTAACATTTTCCAACCCGATTTTTTCGACGATCCCAATCGATAGAATTCGTGTCGGACGTTCGGCAATAATCGATTGACTTGGTCTGTATAAACTCTCTGCAATTCGTTATACTGAAATAATTAAAGAATAACATTATATGTGGTAAAAAGGGAACTGGAAGAATGTCTTGTAGAATATTCTCCAAATCTCTCGGAATTGTCGCTCCACAAAAAATGAATTGGAGATCTGACTCAAACCGCAAATCCATTTTATTCTAATAAATTCTCTTAATTAAACAATCGATGAATAGAAATTAATAACTCGAAGTATATTAAATAATTCGTTAGATGAATGAGCAAAACTGTCGTCCAACAACGTATCAACTTCGTCTAAAATTAACCATCTCAATCTTTCTACATCTATCTCTTCTACAAAAACAATTAGTAGACGAAAATAATTCCTTCTAAAACCATTACTTATATATCGACATAATTGATCAATCGTTCCCACAGTTATCGGCGATTCTAATTATGGAAAAAAAAATTTTTAATAAAATTGATAAAAAAAAATTTTTATAAAATTTATAAAAAAAAATTTTAAATAAAATTTATAAAAAAAAATTTTGAATAAAATTTATAAAAAAAATTTGGAAGAGAATTAAGAAAAATTTTCTAACGAAATTTTCCTTCAGTTTTCACTAAATTAGTCTCTTTTAATAGAAATTGTGATAATTTAGTAATTTGTGTGACGAGTTCCCTCGTGGGAACTCCGATGAGACATTTAGGAATATTAGTTTGATGACAATGAAGCATTTGTTGTATGACAGGTAGAAGATAGGCGAGTGTCTTCCCTCCTCCCGTTTCTCCACAAATCAGACAATTATTTCGATTTGTAATAATTGGAATTGCAGAATTCTGAATTGTTGACGGATATTTAATTGAGAATTGTCTATCGATTAATTCGGTTAGTTCCTCTCCAATGTCCAATGAGGAAAAATGACCTTCAAACGGTTTTATGTCGTTTGTGGTGGAATGAATGACGAAATGATCTCCATTACGTCGACGATGTTTCCAACCGAAACTCACCAAATGATTCATTGGATCGAATTTCTCATATTTGTCAACTGGAAAGAATAAGAAGGAAATGAAGAATTCGAATGAGAGAAACATTGATAATGATTGAAATCATTTCGAAGACATTCGATCAATAATTTTCCCTTTCTCTTCCCAACATTCTTTGGAGTATCTTCTCTTTTCCTCAAATCTCTCTTCTTGATCGTGTCGATAAATTTATGAGGGAAGATTATTCGATTTCTACTTTCAATAAATTTCTTTAAAAATTCAAATGAATTCACAGATTAACGAGAAAAATATGAACAAAGTTTTTTTGAGAAAACAAAATTTTGGTAAATTGCATTTTCTTTTTTGATTTTCATTCAAGCTTAAAATTCTAATTTTTTAAAATTTGAAAATTTTTAATTGTTCAAATTTATTCGCTCAATTATTTATACCCCAAACGAAATTCGTTTTTAGCAAACTACACTTCAGTTCTAACCGTTTCCTAAAACCGTTTTTTATTCAAAATTTATTGGCTATCTATATTGAAATTTTTCTGTTCTCATTCATTCTGAATGAACATTTCTATTATATTGTTTGGATAAACTAGCGTAAGTTGAGAGAATATCAAGTAATTAAAGTACTTATAGAAATTTTCAGAAATATAATTAGAATTTAGATTGTCACATATTTACAAGTCAATTTTGTTGAAATAGAAATTATATTTTTTTTATGGATTCTTTTCGTCTGAATTGAAAATTTATTAGGAAGTAAAATAAATTTAAAGAATTCTCTTTGGAAATTGGAGAAATCAATTTTTTTGTGTATTTCATGTGAGATAATTAATGGCAATTTTTACACATGTAACATTTGGTGGTAGGTGGAGGTTGTTCTGAGAAATAGTCGTAGATGACACATATAATAAATAATGCTGAAAAGATGATACATCCATAAGAGACGATAGTCCACCAATCCGTTACTGATGGTGCACAACATGATAATGCATCGCCTTGCAGACAATTCTTTACCTTCGGTTCACAGCATGAACATTTGAGTGAGTAATCCATTTGTCGATAGATAGAAAAGAAAAAGAATTAAATTGAAATAATGTTTCATTTTTTGTGTTTGGGAGAATGTTCTTAAAATATTTCTTCAATTTCCATTATAGATCCATTATAGTTTTATTCGAATGGATAATTTCAGTGAAGCATTGAAAGCATTGAAGGAGATGGAACAAACACAATGTGAAACTTTGAAATTTTACGATAAATTGAAAAACGGAATTTCCGAAAAATATTGTGAAGAATCGAAAGATTTAACGATTGAAAAATCGGATGAAATTCCAACTCAAAATGTTATCGACTATTTCTTCATTCTAGATTTGGCTCATATTCTCATCGAACTCACATATCCATCGATTCATATCGACAAAATTTATCATGACACTACCATCATTTCCAAGTGTACTCATGAAATATTTAATTTATCGGAGGATAATTCTAAAATTAACATTCTAGTGAAATTGAATGATGTGAATGGAAAAATCGAACATCACTTTTTCATTCTCAGGAAAGTTCTCTCCACCGAAACTGATGAAACGGAAATGCTCAAACATCCTATCTTTCAACAAATAAAAGATCAATGCGATGAAAGACAAGACGTTGGTGGAGCAATTCGACAAATTGGAAAAAAGATTCTCGATATTTGCAGATAATGTCCAATTATCCAAAAAAAATATTTTCAAAATTTTAAGAAATTTTATTATTTTTAATTATAATAATAATTTAATTGAAAAATTATAATTATAAATTGACCAAAAAAATACAATTGCAATGAGATGAAATCAATTTTTATTTATGTTAATATTTTTTCCCTTTTTATCCAAGAATAAACGACGCTAAAATTTTAATATTTTTCTCAATTAAATAATTCTCATTTTTTATCGTTCTTTATAGAAACTGATTGAATTATGACGATTCATCTTAAGTAGATTCATCATAAAAAAATGCATCATTAACATCAGCCATGGAACGGTATTAACAAATTAAAAATGATGTTCCAAATTTCTCCAAAAAGTTTCCTAACGAATTTCTTATAAAGTTTTCTTCTCCTTAAAGTTCTCTTTTAAAATGAGTTTTAAAGTTTTTATTCCAACCAACTTTTTTGTTAAGTTTTTTCTTAATAAAATTTTTTGAAAAGTTTTTTCTTAAAAAAATTTTTTGAAAAGTTTTTTCTTAATAAAATTCCTCATCCTTCAATTTTGTTGAAAAAGTGACTATTGAAGTGAATTCTTTTCTGGAAATGAAAATTTGAAAAGATAATTGATTTTTCCATAAAATTTCAAGAATCAAATATAAATAATGAATGAGTTGAAGTGTCTGTAGATTAGATATCTGGATATATGTTTGTCGAAATGAGTTTTATGTTATTAAATAAGAATTTTGTTTCTTGGTGAGTTTTGTGAAGAAAGTGTGAAAAATTTATGTAAAACTGGCCGAAAAGTTTGAAAATAAAATTTGTCTTCTCTAATAAGTAAAATTAAATGTCTGTTTTATTTGGAGAAGAAGTCACATCAGATTTGGGAAGACGAATGCGAGAAATAAATGAGGATTCTTTATCCAAATTCTCCAAATATGCAAAAGATTTTTTGAAATCATATCGGATTCATCGTCCATCTGATGGTAAGGTGAATGTGTGGAGATTTGGATATAACGTTCTTCATGATCTGTCGTCGAGAGATGATATTGTTCGAGGATTCCAAATACTCGTCTATTGGATTCGAATGAATACGGAACATTCAAATAAACAACGATCGATAAATTTAAACAAAGAAATTTTCCAAGCTGAAGAGAATCGTCTCATTTTGAATTATGATCAATATGATAATCAGGAAGAATTGATTGATCAAATATTTTGGATATTGAAATTCTTAAGTAGTCATCATTTACATGATGTGAAAGTGAAGGAATCATGGTTCATTTTAACCTTTAATATTTTGGATTTCGACAATATAATCGTTTCGGAAATCGTTACACATTTCTTCAATTCTCTTATGCAAAATTTGAAGAAGATCAACAAATATGAATTCAAATTAATTATTCATTTATTGAATAATACGAAAGAGATGGATGAATATCTTCGATTTATCTCTAAAGATCATTGGATTGAATTCTTTCGTTATTTTTGTCGAGATATTTTGAATCAATTGAACTTCGATAAATTTCTTGTTTGTCACAAAAGATATCTCTGCGATTTCCTTTCCGCTACAAACGAAATTCTCAGAAATCATTTATTGAGCGATCATAAATCTAATGTGTTTTGTGGAGAGGATATTGGAAAAATTCGAAAAATTTCCGTTCGATTAGCTACGAAATGTGGAAATGAACATCATTTTCCAAATTTGTATCGATCGGCTGCACTCGCATATTTCAATCATTTAATTATCCGATTCAAACGAGAATTGAGAGAACGTAACTTCGAAACATCAATATCAACTTTCATCGATTATTGTATAGTTGGTAAATGATTTTAGAGTATTTTTGAAAATCGTTTTATTTTCCGTTTTTTCTTTAGTTGAGAATCGATAAAGATGTCGATTTCCGTCGGATGTTATTACGAACATTAAAACTTCATAAACAATACGATATTTATAATTCGATTGTTAAGAAATATGATGACGAACGTCCAATAAAGTTAAATTGTTTGGAAATTAAATAAAAATTAATAGAAATTTAAAATTTAAATTTTTTGTCTAGTTTTGAATTAGTGGAATATTCATCTAATACTTCGTTCGTTCGATATGGATTTGAGATGAATACGATTGAAGTTTTAGAATTGAAACATCCGAATACTCTGGAAAATATTCTGTTGAATGATCTAATTCTGTTTCTATGGCAACGAGATTGGATGTACGATTACAACGAATTATTACAAGCGATTATTCCGAATGAAAAGTTTCGGAAATCGATAGTGAGTCCTGGGATTTTTGAATATCAGAAATTTGTAATGATCAATCAACAAATTTATCAAACAGAAATCGAAAACGAATCATTATCATGTCGATATTATCAATTACCATTATTGGAGGGAGAATATAAAATTTATTGGATAGATGAAATTGATGAAGTTCTCCAATTGTTGAACGAACAATTAATTCATGAAGTTTCTATCATTTTATGTTATTTATTCCAATTTTAAATATTGAAATGATGATTTGTCTCTTTAGAAAGTTCTCTCTCTCGATTGTGAATGGTTAGCAAATACGATGGAAGGATTTGTAGAACCGACGAAGAAACAAGCGCCGATATCGTTACTACAAATCGGATTATTGAACAAAAAAACTTATTTGATTGATATGGACAAATTGTACAATTTCGAGAAAGAGAATGAGAAAGAGATATTGAAATTCAACGAATTCTTCAATTCATTCTCCAAATTGATGAAGGATAAAAATATGATTAAATTAGGTTTCGGATTCAGTACCGATATGAGTATGTTCCATCGATATTTCAATAACAAAAATTTGACACATTCAAATTTTCTCGATTTAAGTGTCGTACAATCGAAAATTACTTATTCACATCATCCCTATCTGGTGAATAGTTCGGGGAAGAAAGAACCGAAAAACAACAACAATAACAACAATCCGAAAAAGATTGCAGGGGAATCAGTTGCCAGTTTTACGAAATTCCTTTTCGGTTATCCATTGGATAAGAGTGAACAAATTAGTGCTTGGTCGAGACGACCGTTGAGACTCCAACAGATCATCTATGCGATGGTTGATGCTCAGATATTGATTGAAATGGCACGACATATTGAATACAAAATACGAGATCATCTCATCTTACCTCATCAAACGATTGATGATGATGAGCAATTCAAGTATTTATGGAAGCAATTCGTATTATCATAAATATTTAAGTAGCTCAACATTTTTCTCTTAAATATTATTATTATTATTATTATTCTCATTATAAATGATGGAATTCTTTATCACCATAATTATTTTCTTCATTTTCAAACTACTCTCGATATTATTTTGTCAAATTAAAATTTTCTTCATTTACAAATAAATTTTATTCACAAATTTTGGAGAATGAAAATTAAATTCTAATTTAAATAATTAGAAAAAAGTTGGAAAAAATTTTAGAATATTTTTCAAAATTTTCTAGTCATAAAATTTTCTTTTTGTGAGAATAGAAAATAAATTGGGAAAAATTTCCTTTTAAACTTTCGAAGTAATATTTAAAGGTGAATTGTTTGATGTGTGATTAAGAGAAATGTTTGTTGATGTGACTGTTAACAAATCGATAATTGATGGATAAATGATTGAGATTCTTTTTCTTCTCTAACCATTCCATATCATTATCATCAATCATATCAGAATATGGTGATTTAAGATCTACTAAATGATCATAATTCAAATAAGACAAAGTATCATTGGCGATGTAAGTTGAATTTGAAGATGGTTGAATGTACTGATTAATGAATAACGGTAATTTCTTATCAGCTCGTATTAATTGATTGACATATTCTGTGGAATAACGTTGAACAAGGAAACAATTTGGATTATTACATTGAGTCGATTTATTATTATTATTATTATTATTATTATTATTGTTATTATTATGTCGTTTATTATCGAATGGTGAATGAAATAATTCGAAGACGTTACTCAACAGATTATGTAGGAGAGAAACGGAAAGAACAAATAATTGTTTGGCGAAATAGAGAGTGGATTTTGAATTGTGATTCATCATGTCATTCATTTTGAATTGTTTCTCCTCATCGGATGGTGGTGAATTAAAGAGATTTTTTAATAATAATAATTTCGTGTAAGTTGGTTTCATGTCGATGGTATTGGAACATTTCATCATTTCACATAAGATATTGATGACGGAAAAACGGATATTGAGATGAAGTGAATGTAAATGTCGTTCATATTTAGATGGTAGATGACCGTTTTCATGAAGTTCATGCCAATGAATTATGTTGGCGAGAAGTCGATTGAAATAATGTAAATGAACGATAATGGTAATGACATCTTTATATTGAATGATAAATTTTGAATCTATTCCATGATGTAATGGTAATTGATTGTTACTGGTGGAGAATTTGAAAAGTGGTCCGATAATAATGAGAAGATAATCATTGAATAAATTCGATCGATTTCTTAAATGCCAATTATGATTATCATCAAACGAGTAAAATGAAGAAATAAGACGATATTCACATTTTGTAAAATGATCGATAAAATTGAAAGAATCGGAACATCGGAAAATCTCGTTGAGAATCCATGTGAAATTATTGATTGGTAAATATTTTTCTTTCGAACATTCCTGAATGGAATTGTAAATGATATTATGATAATTATTTTTATTTTGAATATTTTTATTATCTTTCTTATGATTTTTATGTAATGGATGTGTCGATTGTCCGTCGAATGTCTGAGTTGATAAAAGGAAATATTTTTTGAATGAACTGGTGAATCTTCGATTAAATTTATTTTGACATCGATGATTAACTATCGATGTTATCATCGGTTGATTATCATTGGTCGAATGATTCGCTAATTGTAACGATGATGATGAAGTAGCTATCACTCCACTCGTCGTTGTTGTTGTTATTGTTGTTGGGAGATTGGAAAGAGAATTATTTAAATTATGATTCGATAATTGATTCGTATCACTTGTTGATGGTAATAAGGACGTGTGTTTATTATAATGGAAATATTTTTTCGTCATTAAATTTAAACTATTTTTATTCGATGAATCATTTTTATCATCATTTTCACCACCATTCGCTAACCCAAACATGAGAGGATAAAGTTTTCTCGAATTACAACGAACGGTGAATACTTCCACCATTCGAATATAATCCTTCAATGAATTGGGTAACGGTAATCGATCGACTTTCGTCCATAAACGTTGTCCTATCGCTTTCCTTATAGCGAGTCGTGCTAAATGTTTTAAAGAATGTTGTTCCGAATAAGTGGATGGAATTCGTTGGAAATGTTGAAGAATTTGTAATAGATCTGGATATTTATTGAATTGATGTTTCAATGACACACGACGTAACATCGCTTGAATCGAATATCTCACTCCACATAATAAAAGAAGACAAATATTTTTTATATTCTCATTACGTATAGCTAATTCTAAAACATTATAATCATCCGCGTCACGAATATTTATTTCAGCGCCGTGCTTCAAAAGTGCATGGAATGCATCATCGTGATTCCTAGCAGCTGCCACATGTAACGCAGTCCATGAACGTGTCAATTCATTCAAATCACATCCACGCTCAACTAAAATATCGATGAGAATCGCATTGTTCCCACAAGCTGCTACGTAAAGAATCGTCTCATTATAATGATTCCTTCCTCGAAATTCAATTCCAGCTCTTAAAAATAATTGTGCGATATCTTTATGACATTTCCATACAGCGATATCGAGTGCACGTGCAGTTCTCTTGTCCGTAGGAATGCATCCTTTGTGCAACAAAGTTTGCACAATCTCCGTTGATCCACGTAATGTCGCTATTTCAAGTGCACGTAAATCATTCTTCACTTCAAGTCCCGCTTGAATATACGCCTTTACTTTCTTCACATCCTTCTGCCAAATGGCTGAATGGAAATCATTACGACGACTAGATGATTGATTTCCCATCAAACTCTCCTCTGTATTTTCTAAATTTTTTTTATTTTTTATTTAATTCAGATTTCTGTTCGATAAAATTTTTTTATGTAAATTTGATGGTTGTATAATAACACATAATTATATGTAACTCAAATTCAATAATGGAAAAATTGTTTTTGGATTTTTCAAAAAAAAATAATATTTTTAAATTCTAAAAAACATAAATTTTTACTTTTTGAAAAATTGGTCGAAAATTTTTATTTGAAAAATAAAGAAATTTGTTAAACAAAATAATAAATAGAATATGCTGTGAAATGAGTTTTGAGAAATTGTGTGAAATTGAGAGATTGGAATTTTATTTTCCGTTTCGATTAACTCCGAAATCTTCAACTTCCCACAAATTTATCTTTTTCTCTTTGATAATCGAATTGACACATTTCTTATAGTCCTCTAATAATTTCTCACATGGTTGCTCTTCTTTCATCTTTCCTTTATTCCGTCGACCACGATCGTGATATTTCAAGAAATCATCAGAGAACCATTTAAGGAAACAAGAGTCATATCGTTCTTTCTTTTCCTGACATAATTCAGATATGCTATTCATATTCGTAATGTTCTTTTGAATAAGAGCTGTAATTTCGTATAAATTATTTTATTAAAATTTTAAATATTTTTGAATTTTTTCGATTGAAATTTATTTTCTTCTATAATCTACTTGAATTCAAATCAAACTTTAAGAAAACAATATAACAAATATGTTTACTATAAAAATAAGAATGGTGTGTTAGTTAATGAATTAACGAGCGTTAACCGAAACTTGAATAAATTTTACCAATCGTAATTCCAAATTTGGAAGTACATATGAATAATATGAAATAAACACAATAATTATTTTCATTCAGAGAATCTGAATCACGGTCTTTTCGTCACCCTATATAAAATTTTCCTATGCACTAGTAGTGTCCAAACGATAACAAAATGTTATAAGAAAAAAACGATTTGATTTTAGAAAGGGAAAAAATCCAGATTGTCTTTTTCGTTTTCTATACATACACTTATCGTTCTATTTTGTAAAAAACAGAATTTGTATTATACAGCAAAATAAATAAATTTTGTTGTGTCCGTTTATACATTTGAAACTGCCTAATTTTTAACTTTTTTTGCCATATGGCATCTTGTCCTAATTTGAACTAGTCAGAATATCTCGATAGTTCTGTTTTTTGCCAAAATAGAACGATAACAAATGTAATAACAATAAAGTTTGAGCAAGGGTTATGAGCAATCTCCCCCAAACGAATAATCTAATGGAAGGGAAAAATAATGGATTAAGATTTTTAATAAAATATGACAATCCTTTCATGTCATCCTTCGAAAATCAATTGAACAAAATATTCAATTACGAAGAACTCCAATATGCTTTGTTCAAAAATAATCAGAAGAAGCGAGTGAAACGAATTGAAAAAGAAAAAAATGAATAGTTACAATTAACAATTCCAAATTTTATTATCGATTCTATACTTCTCTCTACACTTTCGTTCACTAGCCATTCTGTTCGATAGAGTAAAACTTGTGATCAAACAGTGCTTAATGTTTCAACGAAAACTATATTGTTCAAAATTTGACAGAATCATTGGAATGTACTAGTTGTGGAAACTGTGACTGTTCGGTGCCAAACTTGGATATATCTTCCAAATTTTCTGCATCCAACTTCATACAAATTATCCACCAAATGTCCAATTAATTTATTACATTCTCCTTTTAATGTTATGGGCATTTAGGCACTAGATAAAATGATGGACAAGAATTCAAGGTTCATGATGTTGTGTTATGGTTGTTTATTCGTAGAAGAACGACGAGTTCTTATGAGGGTTTTGTTGTAACCATAAAAGAGAAGATATAGTAGAAATCCAAACAGTTTAGTTTCGATTTCGATTTTTCTTATTAGTTGCATCAGAGTTAGTTGTCTAAATGAAAATGATCGATGCTTAGATCTGTCTTGTTTAATTTCGCTTTTTTTACTTATTCAGTTAATGCTAGTTTTAGTAAAGGAAAATGCGTAAGAAACAACTAGAAGGAAAGAATACCCAACAAGTATATTTATGTCGTGATTGTAGATCAGATTTTTGTGGAATTTTGGATACAGGTTTTGTATCAGGTAATTCAATCATCTCGCTAAATAATCCAGATTTGATATCGGATAAACCAAAAAAGGATCGTAAATCAGTTTCTAAAAAGAATCGGCGTTCCAGTCCACAAATTATTGGTAACAACGATGACGTTGAAGACAGTTATCAACAACAAACTCGTATGAGTAGTCGTAAAAATAGTTTTCATAATAATATGCACAACAATTTTGAAGATAGTCCTTCGGATAGTAACCGAGACAGTCGATTTAATAGTCGCCAAGACAGTCGAGTTAGTAGTCGTCAAGACAGTCGACGTGACAGTCGCCAAGATAGTCGTCGTGATACTGAAGAAGATAAATTACTTAACCTTCGTCAAAGTAGTAGACGTACCAGTAAACAAGATAACCGTCTTGATCCCAATCAAAATGGTCGACGTACCAGCAAGCAGGATAACCGTCTTGATCCCAATAAGGATAGTCGACGTACTAGTAACCAGGATAACCGTCTTGATCCCAATAAGGATAGTCGACGTACCAGTAACCAGGATAACCGTCTTGATCCTAATAAGGATAGTCGACGTACAAGTAAACAAGATAATCGTCTTGATCCCCATAAAGATAGTGGACGAACCAGTAACCAGGATAATCGAGTAAATCAATCAAGAGATGCTGGAGGTACTAGTTTTCACGATAACCGATTTAGTAGTCAACAAGACAGTCACCGGACAAGTAATCAAGATAGTCGCCGTAATAGTTACCAAGTGAGCAATTTCGATGATAATCCAGATCAGTCGCCGCACAAGATCAGTCGTCAAAGAAGTCCTTTTCGACAACCAAGTCAACCGAATGTCCAACATAATAATCGCCCCGACAGTCGTCGAAATGATCCAAGTGATAGCGAAGAGATGACTGACAGCGTCAATCCCACATTGACAGCACCGAATGAAAGTTCGACAAAAAATATACTTATGGAAATTGACATGGAACCTAATTATCGTTCTTCATTAGGTAGAAATTCCATGATAAAATTTTCGGGTTTAAATTTTTGAAAATTTCAATTGAATTAATTTCAGAATTTTCAGGCGGTATCAAAAACAAGAAGAACGTCGATCAAGCGAACCAGAATACTAAGAAGAGCAAATATGGTCCCATAGGTTTGAAAGATAATCCACATGCTCTCGCCAATATTGTGTGTAAACCTAAATGTCCCCCAGATGATTGTGGTAAATCATTTCAAAAATTTCCAATCGATCCTTGCAGTAAACCACTTCAAAAATGTCTAGCCGATTCTAATTGTAAACCGCCAAATTTTCCTCCCGATCTGTGTAAAAAAACTCCAACAAATGTACCTCCTCCTCGCAACACTGGCTTACCTAATCCATCCTCTATACCTCGTCAAAATTCTACACCAAATTCAGGTAGAAATTCCGTTCAGGATTGTATAGACACGAGTGATAAGTGCGTCCAAAACACACTAACACAACAGGTGGAAAAGAGTGTTCAAAACAATGTAGTCACTATCGACACATCTGCTCAGTTTTCTTGTCCGAAAACTATTTCTAAATGTGAGAAAGCATGTCAGAATATAAAGGAGTTTTGCAACATGGGAACGCAGAGCGTGGAACGATTAGAAGAACCGAAACCACCAACTGATTATTCATATAAAGTATCAGACACATTATCATCTGAAGGGGGAACGGAGACTAATCGAAATTATACAGCTAGTCCGCAAGATACGGCTTTAACTGAACCTACAACAATGTTGAATTCGACTCTCGATTTAGAAACTTCAAAAACAGCGAAAAATGTGAAAAAGACACCGTCGAAAACTCTGAAGGAGAGAATATCTGATCAGAGATCAGCGAAATCCATTGCCAAAATTACTGTACAATCTGCTGTCGATTCTACCGGTCAAGCGGTTCCAAAATCGATCATTAAAAATCCGAGATCAACGGCGGTTAAATTTTCTCAATTTCATATTTTATAATTATACAACTTTTATTATCCAGTCGCCGATGGCCAGTATTGCAGAGCAGAAAACGAAATCATATTATCGAATGAAATCGAATGTTGTTACTGATTGTCGACCGAACTATATGAAACCAAAGAAAGTAAGAAAAGAATGTGCTCGAAAATGTTGTCCGGTAGCTAACGAAACATGTACAAAAGGCAAAAGTATCGGTTGAATTTTTTAGAAATAATTCTCTTTTGATTTTTCTTTCGGATACAGGTAAAGATGGTTCTATGTGGGGTTTACCATCTAACTGTTCCAATTCGAATATGATATCATGTTTGGAACCGAAGAAGAAGGATCATTCATGTTGTCCGCAATATAACCCGGAAGAAGTACGAAAAAGGAAACTTGGTTTATATCGAACGCCACATAAAGATATGCCAGTTGTACTTGTGTTATTTGTGGGGCTCGCCAGCTTGTTATATTTATTGTATACGATCGACATTCTAACATTACCACGATGCCAACAAAGTTGGTTCATGGGCAAAGTGAGAGGACCGGCATCATTCGGGTTTTTCCACTTCCTTCACACGTTACCCAAGCTAATTTTCCGTTGGGTATTCAAATTACCATCATTTTTTGTTACTTTCAGTTTCGCACCACAGTGTGTCTGAAAATAGAAATATTTTTTATTTTTGTTTAAATTTTTTTTTAACTTTCAAACTAATAAAATGAATTATTCGATAGAGAATTCTAATTTTAAACCTAATTGAAGTTTTTCAGTTTTTCTTTTGGTTCATTTCGATGCGAAGTAAATTAGTTTTAGTACGATAGTCATGTTTACTCCAGGTTATTCTTTTCTTCTTTTCTTTTTTGCTTAAGTCAAATTCTTTTCGTCTTATGGAAGAAGAAGCCAACTCTACTTGTTCGGATTTTGCTGCAGGTCCATTCCGTTTAACTGGACGTTTTCGTAGTAAACTGTCCTGTGTCAATAGTGCATCGAATAAGAACGATTCGTCAAAAGATCCCCTCAACACTAACCAGAATCAGTTAGGGAAAGGAAGCGATTTTTTCAGAGGGAAATCCGTTCGAATATCCTGCAGGAAATCGTCGAGTAATAATAAGAATTCTTCAAATCGAAAACAGTCGGCCACTTCTGGTTTTACAAGTAGCGCCTCATTTATTAGCGGAACATGTTATGATCAAGGTAGTTTAGCTGCATCGACGATAGACAACGTCATTGCAATTGAAGATCATTATCCTCCTGCACTAGATTTTTTTGAAACTAAAAATAAAGTAGCCTATGGATTCGCAAGTATGTTCGGTACAGTTATACGGTCAATTTTGACGCTTTTGGGATTGATGAATGATCGAGAAGAAGAAAGTTTTTTTTTTTCAAATTCAAAAAAATAATTTAATTCTTTCAAAGGTGGACCTGCACACGGTTTAGTTATTACGAAGGGTGACTATAATCCTTATCGTTGCTACACGATGCATTACTGCGAACCAAAATTAGTTGAATTAAATAATGGTTCGTATAAGAAATGGCAGAAATCAATATGAAAAAATTTTTTTAAATCAAAATAAATTTGACATAAATGTTTCGTCTATTTGTCTATCAGAATTAACTGTAGAATCATGGAAATGTCTCACCATTTTTCGAATTAGATGTTCGATAAATCGTCGTCGTTTTCCAGGAGAGATTCGAAGTGTTCGGAATAAGATGTATAAGAGAATTAAGGACGAAATGATTGTCAAGGAAAATATGAATAGTGTGAGCATAAAAAAGTATTGACGGTTCGCTGTATTCTCAGCTTGCCTAACATAATCCAAATATTGATGTCTTCGTGGTTGAAATTGCAAATGTTCGAGAGAACGACGAGTATTTCGACGACGAACTAGAACTCGTTGTTCAGTCAGTTCTCGTTGATGATCTCGTTGTTGCTGATGAGTAATACGTCGTTCTGAAATGAAAACATTGAATGGAATAAGTGTCCATTGATTTTGTGGAGAATTATTATTACGCTCAATAATCGTGTCATTCAATTGATCTAGAGCATCATAAATACGTCTTTGACGCAGTTCAAAACTATCAGGATCAGTATTCCTCAAAGAGAAATTAAGAAAAGAAGGATTACCTCGAAAATATTTGGTGGCGACACAACTGTTTTCGTCGCATAAATCATTCAAACTACATCGTCGTTCTAAATATGATTTCTGTCTCATTGGTATATCACTGGAATGTCGCAATTCGTCAGGCACCTTGTGTCTAGTACACAACTTCTTCAGTAATAAAGGATAAGAGGCAGTTAAACGTAATCCATAGACATTTGGTTGTATTAATTTAGAAGTAATATTATATTTCTCTCCATTCTGTTCGCGTATACGATTGAGTTGTTTTAATGCTTTCCTATTAGTTCGGTACTGGTAAATTCGCTTTTGTGCTAAACTAGCTATGTTGTTTCCTATTGTAGCTGCATCCATTTAAGGCATTAAGAATATGATACAGAAGTGAAGGAGAAACGAAAAGATAGATTTCAAACGGATTAAATCAACATAAAATCACAAAATACTATTCTGTCTGTCCATTGAAAAACTTTCAATTTTTATAATTTTCAGTTTATTAATTTTTGTAATAATAGAATGGATGGTTCAATGAGAAATAATAAACATATTATTAATTTATCATACTTCTTTTCATGGGTTGTTGTTATTGTTGTTGTTGGTTCCAGTTCCTAAAATGTTCACAAAATTAATATAAATTTACTAAAACGAAATAACCTCCATTGTTTCCTCCATTAGTTCCACCGTTAGTTCCTGGATTTCGGTTAGTGCCATTAGTACCTCCATTGGTTCCTCCATTAGTTCCGGGATTTCGGTTAGTCCCATTAGTTCCATTAGTTCCACCGTTAGTTCCGGGATTTCGGTTAGTCCCATTAGTACCTCCATTGGTTCCTCCATTGGTTCCTCCATTATTAGGATATCTGTTACCTCCATTGGTTCCTCCATTGGTTCCTCCATTATTAGGATATCTGTTACCTCCATTGGTTCCTCCGTTGGTTCCTCCATTATTAGGATATCCATTTCCAGCATTATTTCCTCCGTTGTTAGGATATCCGTTACCTCCGTTATTTCCTCCATTATTTCCACCATTGTTTGGATATCTGTTACCTCCATTGGTACCTCCATTGTTAGGATATCCATTACCAGCATTATTCCCTCCATTATTAGGATATCCGTTACCTCCGTTATTTCCTCCGTTGTTAGGATATCCGTTACCTCCGTTATTTCCTCCGTTATTTCCACCATTGTTTGGATATCTATTACCTCCATTATTAGGATATCCATTACCGCCATTATTACCGCCGTTATTGGGATATCCATTACCGGCATTGTAACCACCGTTATTTCCACCATTGTTTGGATATCTATTACCGCCATTATTACCTCCGCTGTTGGGATATCTATTACCGCCATTATTACCTCCGTTGTTGGGATATCCATTACCTGCATTGTAGCCACCGTTATTTCCACCATTGTTTGGATATCTATTGCCTCCATTATTTCCTCCATTGTTAGGATATCCATTACCTCCATTATTACCTCCGTTGTTGGGATATCCATTACCGGCATTGTACCCACCATTGTTTGGATATCTATTACCTCCATTATTTCCTCCGTTATTGGGATATCCATTACCTGCGTTGTAGCCGCCGTTATTGGGATACTGGTTAGTTCCGGTGTTTCTTCCATAGCCTCCATTATTTCCCCCATTAGTTGGATATCTTCCATTCATACCGTTATTTCCCGGATATCGTCCGATCATACCATTATTTCCTTGATATCCTGCATTATTACCAGGATAACCACCATTACTTGGATAACTTTGACTACCGTAAGGTGCAGCATTAGGAGCTCGGTTAAATTGGTTTGGGTTTTGGTAATTGTAGGTAGGTTGTTGGAAAGGAACAGACATAACTGGCTGAACTGCTGGTTGAGCTACTGGTTGAGCTACTGGTTGAGCTACTGGTTGCATTATTGCCGGTTGAACAGCAACTGATTGGACTGGCGCATAGTTTTGACATCCAGCTACGCTGGCGGCATTTCTACAATGACCTTTAGTTCGATCAAAAGCCATACCGTTGCTACAGGTTTTCGAAAGATAATAAGGTGGGACTCCTAAACACAAAACATATCCTCGACATGGTCTTGTAACATCAGCTAAAGAGGAACCGGGTCTCAACCTTCTACATGCCTCACCGGCACTAGATTGATAACCTATCAAATTGTTAGTGGATTATTTATAAAGAAACAGCTAAAATTAAAAACTTGAGCAATAGAAAGTTGATATTATCAATAACAATAGATACTTCATTTTAAGTTTCGATGATATATTGAAGAATATGATGACTTATATATATCCACTTTTTATTTTTATTTATTTTAATAAATATTGTTTATTTAATTATCATATTAACATTATTATGTGAATTTTTTATTGAATTGCTTCTCATGCTAGATATTTTTTCTGTTTTTCCTTCTTAAAAATATTATATAACTTAGCGTCTACATATCGATAACTATTAGGGAACCTCTAAAGTTTAGTAAATATTTTTTGGTCACTTCATTTCAAGTTTCATTTCGTTGTAAATTGATTTCTAACTGACAAGGGATAACTGAAAGATAATTATCATGTTTTAATTTAATTTCCAATGTTTATCATTCCAATATAACTAATTCATATAACAACTATAACCAGTTAAACTTAAACTTGTTTATAATTCGATAATTTTATAATAGAATAAACAATAACCATTTAACAATATGGTAAGATATGTAATAATAATTTCAAACTGTTTTAACTCATCTTATGTTATCGTAAAACAGTGATAGAGAACTTAAAATTGATACTGATTCAGCTGAAAGTTCTATTATTAAATTTATAGGTTGGAATTTTATTAAAGACTAATATCGGCGGATCGAAATTTGTGAAAGTGGAAGAAAGGCTGTAAGTTCAGTTTTGGATATCATAATCCATGAACAATAATGGTCCTAAACTAAATAATCTAGTTTAATTGAAATTTAATTTTTGTCGAGCAAAATTTGGAAATATCTGTTACCTTTCGGATATATGTATTTTACGATAGAAATTCATATGGTTCTGTGGCATATGTTATTGTTATTTTAGGTTACAATTATCAAGTTTAATTGGGATTTACACTTTAACTTTGTCGTTTTACATTGTAAGTCAAATTATTTACTTCAAATCATTTGCAAAATATTCAAAGATATAGTGAATAAGAAGATTTATTAAACCAGTGAAATTATATTATAGGAAGCAAGAACAAAATTTTTCATATATATTCAGTTTAACCTTTTCAAACGAGGTACCAGTTTCCCTTCACGTGTCTTTAAACCGCAACCAGGAACCAACCAGCTATTCGTACATCTTTTATAACGAGGATGGAACGAGAAATTTTTCTTGCATTCCTTCGAGATATAGTATGGCGCTTTCTTTAAACAAATGACATATTTATTGCAGTTATTGTCCAGAATGTTCTGTTGTAAACTGTTTTTGTTGATTGACTTACAAAAGTTTATAATTTGAGTGGAAGTATTATCTACCGGCGAACAATAATCTAAAAGAAAACGAATATATTAGAATAGATGATTAAAGATAAAATTGAACATTGTGAAGCAAAATGCAGAAGAACGAGAAGGTAAATAAATTTGGGAACCATAATTGCTAATCAGAAAAATGAGAGAACGAAATAAATTTGAAAGAGTTTTGTTGATGCAAATTGTTGAATTTTCTCGTATCTATCATAAGTCGTTCGTCAATATTATGAGCAGAACGTAAATATTTTTTACTAAAAACTTTAAATGTATTTAGTAATAAGAACATTCGAAGATTCTGTTAAGACAGAATTATTCTTTTAAAATGGCCAAACATCTTCAAATTCTATTATTGGCAATATCATGTACAAATGTAATTTTCGGTTTGTTTTAAAAATTTGAATAATAATTCTATCATTAACTTATCTTTTTTAGCAACCCAAGCTCAAAACAATGTGTGTCTTAGTCAACCAGCTGGAACTTTTGCGATTGATCCGGATAACACTTGTACTGGATATTTAGCTTGTACACCAGAAGCTATTCCATTAGTGTGTGATAGTGGCACAATATTTAGTATTTCCGATGAAGCCTGTGTCGCCGATCGGTCTAAAAATCCCAATTGTAAAAATGTAGCAACTTCCCAGTATAACAATGAATTCACTAATATGTGCAATGGGGTAACTCAAGGAATTTCCCTTTCAAATCCTCATGATGAATGTCATGGATATGTTGTTTGTACCGGTGGAAATATATCTCCTAATTATGTAGTTCAAACATGTGGTAATGGTTACGGTTTTAATCCGGCAATCGGATACTGTGATAATGCTCAAAATGTTGCTAGTTGTTCTCAACAACCTGTCGTTCAACAACCTGTCGTTCAACAACCTGTCGTTCAACAACCTGTCGTTCAACCAGTCGTTCAACCAGTCGTTCAACAACCAGTTCAACAACCGGTCCAACAACCGGTGCAACAACCTACTTATCAACAACCGGTGCAACAATCTACTTATCAACAACCGGTGCAACAACCTACTTATCAACAACCAGTTCAACAACCTACTTATCAACAACCGGTGCAACAACCTACCTATCAACAACCGGTTCAACAGCCTATCTATCAACAACCGGCCCAACAACCTACATATCAACAGCCAATTCAACAACCGGTGCAACAACCTACCTATCAACAACCGGTTCAACAACCTACCTATCAACAACCGGTTCAACAACCTACTTATCAACAAACGGTTCAACAGCCCACATACCAGCAACCAATTCAACAACCGATATATCAACAACCGCAACCGGTTTATCAACAACCTCAACAGCCGGTTTATACACAACCAATAGTACAACAACCTGTAGTGCAACAACCTGTAGTACAACAACCAATAGTACAACAACCTGTAGTACAACAACCTGTAGTTCAAGAACCTCTTGTTCAAATGCCGGTTGTGCAAGAGCCTGTAGTTCAACCACCGTATAATCCAGAACCAGTAGTTGAGAGCGGATTAAGCTATGAAAGACGGTTAGCTTGCAATAATGCTTATAATGGAATGAAGAAAGTGGATCCTTATGATTGTTCCAATTATTTAGTTTGTTCAAGTAATGACAACAATGCTTTTACTTTGAGAACGTGTCCAAGTGGTTTAGCTTATGACGAATATAGTCAGTCTTGCATAAATCGCAACAGCGTTCATCGTTGTTCCGATTCTCAAGCATATGGATCGAGAGTAGCATCCTGTCTAAATCGACATGCAGGAGAAAGAGTATCAGATCCTAACGATTGTCAATCCTATATTATTTGCGACCAGAATGATAATTTTATGAGAAAAAGATGTCCGTCCGGTTTAGCTTTTGATGAAAAGAGAGGTGAATGTCGTCCAGGAAATAGTGTTCGGTGTGCCGGTTCTCAAAGAGAAACTGCTTGTCAAAATGCATTAGATGGGAGAGATTATGCCCAAATCATTGATCCCTTTGATTGCACTCAATATTTGACTTGTATGAGTAATGGTCAATTTACCATCAGGAAATGTGTTGATGGATATGCATTCAACCAACAAACCAATACATGTTCCCCTACCATAAACATTAAGAGTTGTAACTTTGAACCATTAGTTGATTCCCGACGTGGGGCTTGTAGTATGGCATCTGGTGGTAAGCGTGTGTCTGATCCATTAAGTTGTAGTACTTATCTAGTTTGTACATCCACTGGCGATTATAATGTGAGAGAATGTACAGGAGATAATGGTTTTAATCCATTAACACAAAACTGTCAACCAAAATCTATAGTCCCCCAATGTAATCCTATACAAGCAGTACAACCAGTTGTAGAGGTTAGACCTATTATTACCGAATGTACCAATGTACGACAAGGTGAATATGTACCTATCCCACATGATTGTAATAAATATCTCATATGTTATTCCAACACTGACTCCTATGTCATGAATTGTGAGAGAGATATGGCTTTCAATCCTATCACCAAAACATGTGATAATCCAGCAAATGTCCCAGGATGTGCTCCACGAATCGTACAGAATCCAATACAATATGTTCCAATAGCAGTACCTGCAAGTACACCATTACCTCCCGTAATTCAACCCAGACCACAACCTGTACAACCGATATATGTTCCAGTAACACCATTACCACCAAGACCGGTTATTGCAGTTCAACCTGTTTATTCAACTGATCCTTGTTATCATTATCCTGCAAATACATTAATACGGGATGCAGTCGATTGTCGACAATTTTGGCATTGTGGAGATAACAACATACGAACAACAAAGAAAACTTGTCCAAACGGATTATTTTTCAATCCGAACAAAAATTATTGTGATTTCCCAAATAATGTTCCCGAATGTTCTAGTAATGGATATATCAATAACAATATTAATAATGCCTATAATAATGGTAATCCAACGCCCGTATCTAATAATCTCAACAATAATATACCTACCGACAATGGTGGTTTTATGTATCAGAGTTAGATTTAAAATTATTTTAATTTTTTCAATTTCTTCTTTCTTAGATACTTATCGGGATCCATGTTATCAAACTGGATTCCACAATCAAATGTTACCAGATCCCTATGATTGTCGATCATTTATCATCTGCCCATCTGGACATAATCAAGCGGTACAACGTCGATGTCCGAATGGTTCGATTTATTCACCTAATCGAATGATTTGCGATCATCCTCTCAATGTGCCCGGTGGTCAACAATGTATTTAAATTATAATCAACAAAACATTTTAATTAATAAATAATTATCAAAAATAATTTTTAATTCCTTGAAAATTGTGCAATTCAGAAATATTCCTCTACGACAATAATAGTTATACTAACTATCAAAGAACTTGAAGCAAGCTTTTTAATTTTAAGAGATGAGATTATGTCTGACCCGGTGAATTAGTTGCCGAAGTTCAAGAAGCATGAGAGTTCGATGATTAATGTGGACAGCCGAATGACAAATGCATGAGTAAATGAAATGTCAACAATATAGGGTTATCTGCATCTGAAAGTCCATCTAATTAACAATAACGTAAATCTAAAATAATAATATCTGAAATCTTGGATCGATCACTTTCTTATTTCGAATAAGCTTCTGGGTGAAATAACCTAGTGTTATATTTCTCAAGAATTTCTTCTCTCTGATCACTTGGCGTTATATCTTTCGCTAAGAATTTCATCTTCGAAGAATAAAGTAGAGTCGCGCACAATTTGAGCATTTGTCACTACCGCATTTGTCAAGGTAATTTATCGGTGGAAAGTGCATGTGAAACGATCAATAGTGTCACATTCACTTCCATTGATCTTCTATATGTAATCAGTCAAAGTCATATAAGAATCCCAGATGACACTAAGCGACGCATCAACTAATAAAGTATGCAACATCATAATGGACAATAAATCAAAGATAAAGAAGCCAGGACAAACACGCAAAGAATGTGAAACTAGGCCGCAACGGACCAACGGCCAGCTGATGGATCATAATTACTAGGTCGG
>JALJEE010002279.1:0-14980 GCA_023231475.1 Seison nebaliae | reverse complement strand
ATAACGTTAAGGCGAATCCGAATGAACCAAGTAAGAAAAAATCTTCGCAACCCATTCCAAAATTGACTACTCCTACGAACAGGAAGTCGGTTCCCGTCCAGACTGCCACTCGAACCAACTGTTCCGTTCGTGGCGCTCTTTCTCGTCATTCAGATGTTACTACATCGGTGAAACGTGGGTGGAATCAGGGTAACGGGAAAAGAGAAGCAAAGAAGACGTTATGTGTGGGGACGAATAAGAACTCTTCGATAGCGTGTGTCACGGAATTTTTCTTCTCTACAACACCGAATCGATTTCTAACAGAAAGGTGTATCGAAGGTAAGAATGGAGATAGTGATGTTGCATCCTCTGCCCATATAGTAGAGAAGAGTTCAATAATTTAACTAGTTTACATATCTACTTAACTAGTATACAATGTATACTATACTATACATTGTATACATTTAACTTTATTTTCTGATAGTTCATATTTATTTATCACATCTTTTGTTTTGTTCACATTCTTGTGATGAGACATTCCAGTTAACTTAAGTAGATTATTCTGACTGTGAGATTTTTGTAAATAAATATTATTTTAAAAATTTTGGATCATTATTTAATATTCCAAACTCATATTACCACTATACAACTAAAGTATCATTCATACTGTATACGATTTGTTAATACATAAATATATAATACCTAATACCTAATACCATAAAAATCCTTATCAGAAATTGAAATAGTAATAATCTGCATGAACATGAATTTCGGTGAAAAGCGAACAATGTGAATCCTACTTATTTTGAAAGTAATCAACAGGAATTGATGAGAATCGGTAATTCCTTCGTGAATCAATTTTTATAAGTATAAGAGCTAAATAAGTGAAGTGAACGTGTTTAGGGAAAGCCATTTTTTTTATTATTCATATTATAATCAAATTTAATCCAATTCAATATTAAGAATCAAATAATTGAATGATATCATAGCAACGGCGAAAGAATGTAAATAAAGTTTGAGAATTAAGAATTACGTAAAATACGGAAATTAATCGTTTCATGATTGTTTCCGACATCATATTGTTATTTGACTTTTATTTAATTTCCTGAAAAAATAAGTTATTTCGTCATTTGAATAACGTTAAATAGATATACTAAACCATACAAATTAATTCGCAATAGGCATCGAAACAACATCGACTACCTTCTGGACAATGTTCATCTGCCACACAATGTGTTTTACCTTCACAAACTTCCTTTATAGTTCTCTTGTGTCCTCTTTTAGGAAATGGAGGAGGACAAGATCCTAATTCTTTGCGTCCATCTAAAGTTAAAGAAAGAGACTCATTAACATTCGTAGTATAAGTAGTAATAACCTGGTAAACAATCACCTTGATGTAACCATAATGTTTTTAAATAATTTTTGATAAATCGTTGAGTTTCTGGTTTTAAAACCTTCATATCTCCGCGAGGCTTACGATCCATCATTTTTTTTTTTGGTTTTAGTTGCATAGTGGCAAAACCGAAGTAATGTTCTTGAATTCGGCTAAATCGATATGCTTGATGTTTAAAATAGCCGATTGTGTCTTGATATTGACAGTGATAATTAGTCGGACATTCAACTCCTTCGCATGGGTCGTAACATTTTTCGGTGGGACAACCGTTAGCGTCTTTTTCATGTCCAAATTGACATTCATCGTTTGCGTAATCAATGTTAACTTTTGGGCAAGTTCCTAAAGATGGATATAGATATAATTTTTAATGATGACAAATTTGTTGGATAACTAATGCATTTTCTTGTGGTATCGACTGCCCAAAACATAACATCTTCCATGGATCTATGACCAAATTCTCTTCGTTGCTTTTCGGTATCATGGGGCATAGAACAACATTTCTCATTTGGTTCACACTCATCATCAAAAGTACAGAGAACATAATCTAATCCATTCTTCTGCACTTTGTCATTCGATGACCAAATTGGTATGGTTGGGAAACAACTTCCCTCATGAGGTTCTACAAGCAAATTGGTTGTAAAATCATTTAAAGAAATTTCTACCTCCAACACATACTGGTTTACCTTTTTTATTCAATTTGCAATCTTTGTTCTCTGGACATGTCAATTTCTAGAGGGATTATTGATCGTAGACCATACAAAAATTGAATCAAAGGTAACTTCACATTCTTTTTTTGTCTTTTCGTACCATTCTTCAGCTGAAAACCGTTTTTCTCCATGTCCATGATGTCCTCCCATTTTACAATGATGATGTTCGCCCATTTCACAATGATGATGTCGACCCATTTCACAATGGTGGTGGTCTCCTTCCCGTTCAACATGATGCTGACGTCTCCATTCTTCACAATCAAAATGATCTTTACCCGAATTTTCTGTGCCATTTACTTGAGTGTCATTTGTCTCTGCTTCAATATTTCCATTCACCTCATTTCCACCTATCGGAAGAAAGAAAGGTACTATAGAATTAAGTTGATATCAAAAGAATGATTATGGAACTTTGTGCTTCTAAGAAAACAACGAGAATGCTGCAAACAAATAGGAAAGTTAATGATTTCATTTTAATTCAACTAATACAAATGTTAGAAATTGTGCTCCTTTATATAAGTGAACGGTTTAATTATTAACTAGTCAAATATTAAAGAAGAAAAAAATAAATAAAACTATTATCTAAATATGAATAGGGAGTAATGATTACTTCATAAATATTGAGGCAAAATACTCATTCTCTCATCGTTATCATCAATGTCACTTATTTGCTAGACATATAGATCCTGTAAATATAGGATAATATAATATTGAGTTCAAATTGTACGGTGATAAAAGGAAATTTGAAACCGTTCTCATTCAAAAGTTTTATTCTTTCCAAGGTTAAACTAGCGTTAACGTTTAACATAAAACAACTCGTAGTATTCTGAAAAGAAATTGAATTATTTTGAACCCGTTGTTATTCGAACTAATTTCAATAAAAGATCAATTATTAAAGTTACAAAAACATATATATTTGATAAGGAATTGTAAATTGTATTTAACTTATATTTAGGCTGTTCAACCTTATAATGAAAAATAATTATACGGAATTATCACGGAATCTTATGACGAATGAATTCAATGATTTGAAAATTCTTTTACTGACAGTCTTCAATATCTTTAATATACCTTTATTTGCTGAAAAGTTTCAAAGGAATTCTTAATTCCTAACAATTTGTGGATAACGGAAAGAGAAATGGAGTTAAAATCTTTCCATTTTCATTCAATATGAGTGTTCAAAATGGAATTAAAGTAGACCATCACGTCAATCGTAGCTTTTTTATGAACGGCAAATTGCTCGTCCTAGGTAAAAATTCCCCAAGTTTGTCTGGATAGTAAATTGACGGGAATCTTTCGATCTTATCATCTAGTAAACCTATAAATAGATAATACACCATAAGCAGCCATACGTTGTGGTCTGGAGATAAAATATCTCAAAAAAAATTGAAATTGTCGAAAATATTCAAGTTCGAACTTACGATATTGACCTAGAGGATGTAAACCATTTAAAACTCGTGTATTCCTATCTCATTTCTGTTCCAGGCCTATTCGTCTGTCAAAACTTAAAGGTTGACTACATATATTAGGATTTCTTTTTTGTTCGGACATTAACAATCTTGTAAAATAAAGTACGCAGTCGCTTTAATCGTCCAAGTCTATGGTTTTACAACCATAAGAATGTCCGGCTTTTCCGGTTAAACCTTCAATTTTTGGTTTATGAATACCCGTCAATGTTAATAGTTCATGTATCAAATAACATTTTGCTGCATTTTTCGGAAGGGAGTTAGGTCCGTAACAATGGTTTACATTGATGTTATTGGAAAAATACAACTTACAATGACTAACTTAGTAGTGACTAAGTATTACATTGATATTCTGTTGATAAAATATCTAACAAATTTTGAGCGGAAATTATTGTTTGAAGGACAACTATACAAACTTTGTTTATGTATTACAAAGACCAGCTGAATTATTATTAACTATAATCGGTAATAATTCATTAAAAGGATCCCTAATTACATTATTAGCTTCTATGTTTGCTTCATATCTAATATTGGGGTTAACTTAGGGTGGTGGTTGCAATTCACCGACATTCTCTATGTTATTTCCCTCATTCGGATCATCAACTAACAAGACCTTCACTCAACATCACCAAAATCAACTTGTAAGAATCTCGACCTTTTTCGTGGATGACTCATAAATAGATTAGCCAAACAAAAATGTGAAAATTCAAAGGAAAAAAAATTCGAATAAAAAAGTTTACCAAATTCACTTATTTATGTATTATACATTATTACTGTCTGAAACAATAATTCGAAAATTGAACATTCTTTTTTAACACTCTCATCTCTAACACAATATTTATCTCACTGACTACGCTTCCTAATCCTATGAATATGATCATCTGCTGATATGCGAAAAGTTAATAAAAGGTTGAGAACGGTCTGAAAGAATATAAAAATAAATTGAGAACTGTCCACTCCAAAAATTATATATAAGATTACGATCTGTCCTTCAATCGTTCTTTACTATTTATTAATCCGATTAATAAATAATTTAACTGATAAAACGTATTTATAATATAATATAATGATAATAATATCATAATCATAAAAACTCATATAATTAATTTCCTAACTTTAATGTTAGTATTATCAAGTGAAGATGCTTAACAATATTGACTTAATTAGTTGATGGTATTTAAAAACGATTCTTTTACCACAATGATCTCACAACATAAACTTTATTTTAGAAAAAACAAATATGATTAGCATGGTTCGCCAGTAGAAGCGGGTAATTGCGTTTCCGTAGATGAAGAAAAATTAAAAAGTCATTCGTGAAGCGTTGGTATCTTTTCTTTTGAATAATTTTCTTTGAAAATAAATAGATTATATTACTTTAAAAAATGAAATGAATTTAATAGTTGCGGAAATATTTGTAGTCAGACCATTTCCATATCAGTATATAATATAATAACTGGGAATATAAATAAAGAGATATATCGTAACATAAATCCATTATCAATTGAGTAAGTGTTGGAAATAAAAGAAATATTTGTATGATTAAGAAAAGAAGTTATCAATTTGGATAAGATAAGATAATAAAAATGAATTTGAATAAATTCTCTTTCATTATTTCATAAAATCATCCGGTTATGTAAGGTTTTGCTTTAATGCAGGAACTTGATGGTATGCTCGATAAAGTCGATGATATATGCTCATCATAAGTTGAATGCCTATCGATCACATATCATATGAGTACGATGTCAATTAGTCCAATCATAGAACTAACCATCATTTATCATTAGATGGATTCTCATTTAAAACAAAATGGTATCGATTGGACGAATAATAAATTAAATTCTTCGCATTCCTTTGTCAACTTTATTGTAAGAGGATTTTTGACAAAATTGTCTCATTTTTGATAATGATGGTGATCTAATATTAAGACACTTTGCTTCACTTGCAGAAGATGATTTTAAACTTTTCAATATTTCTTGATTTGTCTGACGTTTACTTACATGTACTGGTGTTGTTAATGATGATGTCGAATCATTAACCGCAGGAAGTCCGTAATTGAAATTCTTACTGAAACTTTTAATTCGTCCAACTAATGTATCAATCGACTTTTCTTTCTTCGACGATGAAGAAGTGGCAGAAGAAGAAGATGAAGCATCCGATATTAGTGACAATGCGGTAGGTGAAGTAGTTGAAGTATGTTTCTGAGTGAAACTTCTTTCATATAATGTTTCATTAAGTTCATTCGATAACGTACTTTGAGGTGATATACTTTTCTTCGAATTCCGTCGATTTCTTTCTTTCGTCAAACTAGCCGTTTGTAACATTTTAGCGAGACCTTCCATAAACTGCAAATATAAAAAATAAAAAAAATTTAATGAAGAAAATCATTCTAACGAAAACTCTTCGTTTTCGACCCGATGGTAATTCCCCATCATTTTCAGTAAATGCGGTATTAAATTCATCTATATCGTTCTCGGAGTTCAATGTCGCCCTGGAAAGAAGAAAATTAACCGGTTTTCTTTAACAAGACGAAAATTGAAAAAATCGAAAATTAAATGAAGAAAGCATAAATTTGTAAAAGAAAATTTTCCAAAAATTTTTTTTGCCGATTTTTAATCTGATGATTATGAAAAGAAGAATATTAAGAAATTACCATAGAATTCGTGGGATTTTCTGACGAGTAAACGACGAGGATGTACTTAAGAAAAAATATAAAAATTTCAAATAAAAATTTTTGAAGCGAAATTTTCTTTCTGGAGAATATTCATTATCATTATTTAATACTTATCGATGAATATCGATATGAATAATAATATGAAAAAAATATAAGAGATTAATTGAATAAAAAATAAATTTTAAGAAAAAAACAAAATTAAATCATTACTAAACGGTGATTGTAGTTTCTTTGGAAGTTTCTTTCCATTTAAATTCTCTTTCATTGGAGAATCAATTTTTATCGGAATAATTTTCACATTATCTTCTTCCACTTGGAAAACTTCATTTTTCATCGAATTATCTTTTATCTGTTGCAATTGTTTCCCATAATTACATTCTTCAATTGACGCTAATAAAGAAGAAGTTCGTCTCTATAAAATTAAAGTAATCATCATAAATTTTATTAAAAAAATAAAAGAACTTCTTTATGACCGGTTCGATTAATACTCAATGTTCGATTTAATGCATCTTTAGTTTCTGAAATAGCTGTTTCTGCTTTTAATTGTCTTTTCTTTAATCGTTCATCTTCCGCTCGTCGATGCATCCCCATTTCGTCAGATAATTCTTTCACTTCATCTTTCATACGTTGAAGACTTTCGGATAAGAGAGCTAAATTCAGAAAAGAATTTTTACTTTTTATAATTATAAAAAATGAAACCTTTATCTTGAAGTTCTGATTGAAGAATTGCATTTTTCTCCACTTCCTCATTAAATCTCTCCTCAATATTCTTCAACGATTCAACAGTTATTCGTTCTGACATTTCATTCCGATCTACCGTCTGTTCTAATTCTCGTATATATTCTTTCAAATTGGCAATTGTCGTTTTCATTTCCATACAATCATCTTGCAGTACATTCATTTCTTTCGCATGTCTTGCACGATCACGATTTTCCCCCTCCTTTAGATAATTGGAGAATGGGAAAAGTCATTTAATTCAATTGAGATTTATTGTTCGTACTAACTTTTAACGATTTCAATTTATTAAGTAAAATCGATTTTTCTTTTTTCTCCATTTCAATTTCTTTCTCCAACAATTCCAATTGTTGTTCGAGAGCATTCTCATATTCTTTTGATTCCTTCCGGAAATTATCGAATTCTTCTTCAAGATTCCTCGAACAGGAACATTTTTCAATTTTATTCATTTTAAAACAAATCTGCCATCGGAAAATAGTAATAAAAGAATCATGATCGATGGAGAAATAATCCAAAAGAATTTATGGGGATTAAATGACTAAATATTCTATGTAAAATGATTATGATCGACTATTGTACTAATGAAATTCATGTAAATTGAAGAAGATTCATTCACTTATGTGAACATTCCTTTATTTTTTCCCAAAGAATAATTGTAAAGACTTTTCGTGATGAAGAAGAAAACGTTTAGCGGTGGGAGAGTATTAAAAATTGTTAAAGAATCCTTTTAAAATGAAAGAAAATATTCCATCTTTTTTGTTTACATTCAATTTTGTCCGCCACCTCAAATGTCCGTCATTTCTCTTCATCAATAAAAGAGAGAATTCATTTATTCAACGAGGATAATAGAATGACGATTTCTATGAACGACAACTCATGAATACTCATCAAATAATAGGTTTGTTTAATGAAAGAGAAAGATGGATAAGAATTGGCAACGGAATATGGAGACAGAGGAAATCCTTTATCGGATCTCATTTTCAATTGAACGAACGAATTTCAAAAGGAAAACGGGAAATTTACATAGAACACAGAATTATGTATATGAGACAGAAGGAGACGAAATCAATTGATATAACGTTTTCTACGATTATAATTATATGGTAGAGAAGAATATACATGTTGATAATTTATCTTCAATTTATTCGAGTTAACGACAGAGATATAGAAACAGAGAGAGAGAGATAGATAGAGAGATTTAGAATAAGAAAAAAAAATGTAAAAGAATTATCAACTCAGCGAGATAAAGTAGAGATCAATCTAAATAGTTGGTGGATTTCTAATCCATCATTAAGAAGTCAAAACATTAATTGAACATACAAACAATCGTCTGTTTTTATAGATCCTCCAACTCTCAAAAATATCTCTCATTGATTTTTCGAGAAAAAATAATCATAAAAATTTATTTATTATTAACAATTTCACCAATTCAATTCTCATCCAATTCTCCAGTGACAACACAAAAGATGTTATTTAATATATATATTTCCGACAAACTATTGCCTCATAAATTGTCGATAAATGATTGTTCTAATCTATTTATTCCTTCAATTTTATCGATTTCCTATGAGCGATTTTATGTAATACGATCATCATCATATGTTCAATTATAAATGAAATATTCGTCGAAGGAAATTTCATGAGGAACGTGAGAAATTCGATGAGGAAATGAAAGAATATATTTTCAACGAATATCATCAAATCGATATTGATTTTATGAAAAATAATGTTTCGTCTACATTTTATCTGATGTTGCTCGTTTAAGAGAGTTATGATGAAATGTTATTTTCACAAGTAGTCAGATCCCCAAAATGAATGAGATATAAAAGATACATTAATGAAAATTGTTATTGATGAACGTCGTAATAATAATCGAAATTTTTTTTCTGAAAAAAGAAGATTTTTCTTAATTTTTGAATTTATCTTATTTAAAAATAAATCTTATGATGACTAAAATGATAATTTTAATTGAAGAATCAAAAAGAATTTTCTTCAATTTTTTCATTTAAAAGAAATAAATAAGAAATGGAGAAATAAGAGAGTAATATTGGACGTAAACAAGACAGATATACGTATATATAACAACAACAACTCAATAATAATGATTGATTCAAAAAAAAGTTTCTCACAATTCTAGAAATATGGAAAATAATTTTGACAATAAACTTTATTATACTTCGATTATACTCAAATAATAAACCATTCCATATAATGTATGGCATATATCATTGCGTTAGAAAGGAAAGTACTATGAAAATGAACAATAATTATATTTAATTACTATTCTATAATTTTTATATTCTTGGGAAAAATTCCCAAATGCTCTATATATTTTTTCTAATTATTAAAAAATAAGCTTCTATTGCATTACATAAATAAAATATTCGTTCCTTCACTAATTCTATAAATCTTATAAATAACATCTCCATATATCGATATTCCATTTCTTCTCCTTCTAACCATGAGAAATGGCAAATAATTCATGACAATACTTGAGTGTTCTTATTCTTCGATTTTTCATGGTGACATTTGGAGAGAGATATAATGCACTTGTTCGATTACAAAAAAGAAGAAACTTTAATAACTGTTTATAAGAACTGAAATTTCTTTTATTGATATATCGAAGGAGTTATGTCTTTTATTATAACAACAATGTTTCCTCTAAAAATATTGGTCCTTCTTTCTCAAAATATTTCGAGGCAGATGACCATGAACCACATTTGTTACGAAGAAATATTTTTAGATAATTTTCTGATTTGAATAAAATAATGTTTTTGGAAATGATGATGATAAAGAAATTAAGAAACTTTGAAAATGTTTCGATTGGAGAAGGAAGAAATTGGATGAATTTCGATGTGAAAAGATACATAAAATTCAATGGGAATACATTTTGTTCCCCAATATGATGAGAATAGGACGAATAGTTTTATCGATAGATATTTTTTCTCGTACATCATTATGATGATAGAAAAGGTATTCGATATTACTGAAAAAGAAGAAAAGTTTTTTTCATTAATGTTCATATCGTTCAAACCAGGAACTTTGTTTAGGAGAAAAGAAACCTTAATTGTTTTCCTTCAAACTTTTTCTTCCATTAACAAAATTTTATCTCAACAATGATGCATCTATCTATCAATCAATCAATCACTCCCATCATAATAATTCATTATGTAATATGAAACTGTTTCATTTCACTTTAAATATTCACATTCACATAATTAGAGTTAATGAAAGAAACATTGAAGAAGTTTGAGGTTATGTCGAATAGGAGAAAGCTCATCGAATGCATCGTATTGAAATGAATTAAGATGAAGGATTATTTGGAAGGATATCGTTAACTAATTATTCGTTTCAAACAAATTTCATCCGACTTCACATATCGTTAATTGAATATTCGTCAATATTTGCTCCATTATATTTTTTTTATTGAACATCATTCTTAATTTTTGTTGAATGACAAAGATAAGTCTAATAATCATGTTGAAATAATCATAAATAGAAAGTATTACAATTTATTAAATATTACAATTAAATTATAATTGAATAAAAGTCATAATATGAAAAAGAAATGTATGAAAAGAAATGGAGTACTCAAGAAAATCGATTAAAATCATTTGAAAGTATTTTACTTGCGCTACGTAACCAATGTATAAGAGTTGCAAGACTTTTTTGAAGTTGTTCACCAAATAATTTCTTCTTTGATTCATCTTTCTCATTTTCATAATTATACATTCCATCAAGTAAACTAGGAAAGATGCTGCTTGCATATGTGTTGAAAGATGATGGGGAAGCTAAAACATGTTTAAAATTAGAACCACTACTACCATCTCCACCGGATCCTATTGGATCGAGTAATGCCTTCTCAAATTCCACTAATCTTCTATTTGTTCGAATGACATCCATTATAAATTTCGTATCTAATGAATCATATTGCTCTTGAAAGTCAGTTAACAAATCTGAAACTTTTTTGACAATTTCCGTTAATTTTCCATATCGTTCGTCGTCAATCGCCCTCAATTTTGCCCCATAAGTTTTATTCATCTCATTAAATTGTTTATCCAACCAAATGCCATAGTCTTTCAAATTGTAAGGAAGAAGAATGGAATCTGCTATTTCCATTAACATGATTAATTGTAACTCTGTTATTGCTCGATGTCCCTCAAAATCTGGATCTAGGAACCGTTTCACATAAGCGAAATTATCATAAATTGAGTGATAAGTTGTATAATACGTCTCTCCATTGTATCTCAGGTCGCAACTGGGAACTCCAGCAAAATAGGCAAATGATGCAAAATCACTTCCAGCAGCTACAGGACGAATATCGGGAACGAATTTTTTCTCTTTCTTCTTATTCTTCTCAAAAACATATTCCTGATAGAGAGTTTGTGAATATTTCGCATTCAATACTCGATTCATTGACCTCAATAATAATTTCTTCATCATTGGATTAGCTGATGGATCGACATATTTCGTTCCCATTACCGCCACATCCAAATTAAGATAAGCGACAGCTCTTTTGTTTAAAATCCAAAAATTTTCCTTTGAAAAATTCAGTTTCCAACATATAAGTTTTATGGACTAACTTCTACCCATTCAGTTGATCCGATTAATCCATATTCTTCAGCATCCCAAGAACAAAAAATTATGGAACGTTTTGGTCTCCAACCATCCTTAATTTGCGTTCCTAAAGTTTCTGCAACTTCTAATAAAACTGTAGTTCCAGTGCCCGGATCAACAGCTCCAAATGTCCACGCATCTCTATGAGCTCCAATTATGATATATTCATCTGGATAAACTGACCCTTCCAATTGTCCTATAACATTTGTAATTTTTGAAGTCGTTTCAACCATATTAACATTTAATTCTAATTCTCGATCATCTATCAACTTCCCTCCATAACGATATGTGACATTAACCAATGAACCTTTCCACTCATCTTCAACTTCATCGCCACTCATAGACCTATTGAAAGGGAATTGTAACAAAAAAAAGATCAAATATAACTCTAAAATAAATTGAGCATCATTGAAACTAATTGGCATTATTGGAATTTTTGGACGAATTTGTTCATCAAATTTCTTCCGATAACATTCGTCTTTAACATAGTATTAAAATAAAAATATAAATTAATGGAGAAAAAGAAATATATAGATGAATTAACCTGTTGAAGGATATAAAGGTGTCGATGGATCACCTTGACCAAGAAGAACACTACCACGTTGTAAAGCGTCGCCAGGCATCCATTTCGTTTCAGGATAACCATGATCAGTCCCATTGTAATTTTTGGCATAATCTTTTGGATCTGAATATAATATTACACCAACTGCTCCTGCTTTGGCGGCATGGTTCAACTTATCACCTCGAAATATATGACCATATCTAATCAAAATTAGTTTTCCGTCACATTTTATATTTAAATTTGTCAGTTTCATAAAATCTTCACGTCTTCCATAATTTGCATAAATCACATCTTTCTACGAATGATAAGAATGACATTAAGATATTTCGCAATAATAATTTCTAACTGTTTTATAATCGCCGGATGGTGAGAAACCGTTAAAAGCCGGTAATTTCCCTTTAGCAATTGCAGCAACTTGACTTTTCATTATTATTGTTCCATCATTTTCAGATAACGTAACTCTAAAAAATATTATGATAATAATATTGTTAAGAAAAACATTATTATTATTATTGAATAATTCTTAGAATTAAATTGAATTAATATGAAACTTATTAGTATCTGTCAAATTAGGATAATTTAGTTCAATTTGATAATCCTGGTTTAAAACGTTACCCAAAGTCCTTTCAAAAACAGATTTAATATATTCTCCTAATTCATTATTCTCTTTCTTTCCAGCCAAATGAATGTCTTTTGAGACCTTTCTATCAATTGAAATTTTAATAAACGAAAACTCCACATTTAATAACTAAACTCTAAATTATTTTCTAAACGTTCTTTCGATATTTGATCAATCATTTCATTTAAACGTTCACGATCCATTTTCTTCTGAAATGCTTCATATTGTTCTTTAAATGTCGTATCATTATTCTTATTGCCGGTATTTATGGAAAATGCACCGATAACTAGACCAATCGTGAGGAAAATCAATCCCAATAATACGACAAATATTGTCAATCGTTTCATTGAAACGATGGACCAACCGTTAGTTTGATCCATGACGTGAAAATTTTATATTTTGTAGAAGATAATTATTTTCTCAAGCAAAAGAAGTTCCTTTATTTACTTTGGTACTTGAGTTCCGGGTATAAAATTCGAAAATAATATCATGTTATAATGAACCATGAAATGAGTCCGAGAAGATTTACATATAAAATAATCTTGTAAACATATTCTCCTTCACTTTCATCACCTGGAAAAGACCAATATTTACATAATATTAAATAAAATTCTACATTATTGAAATGAACGTAGATAACATGTCCAAATGACTATTCATTCAATTCTCCACTCTTTAATCCCAATTTTTAAGTCAATTAAATACGTGATAAACATTTCAGATAAGTAAGATAATTAAATATTTTTTTCCATGGAGATTAACAATTTATTTATTTATTTATTTATTTAAAGACGGAAAGAAAGAAAGAAAAAAAATATAAAATAAATCTGTAAATTCCCATACAGGGATAATTCAAACGGCACTCTCGAGGAGAATCCTCAGTGCTTTCTATCAGGGTCTAGGCAGAATTTAAGATGGGTACCTGTTCATCACGTAACCGAGACCCTGATGAGAACGAGAAGATGAACTCACGAAATTATGAGGAGAGGAATAAAACCATTCGCTCGATGAGACGAAAGTTATTTATTGAACTAAAACTATGTCTAAATATTTTTCATTCAAATTTTATTTACAAATCGCTACATGATAAGATTTAGAGATAAGTCAGATTGTTCATATATTTGTTCTTTTGTAATTAAACAAGTTTGGATTTCTTCCAATTTCCAAGTGATTTTCTAATATTTTTTCTTCTTTTTTTTATTAAGAACAACAAATCCCTACCGGGTAAATAAAGAAGAACTCATAAGGTGAATCACCAGAAATAAATGATTTGGACTGATTTACTCTTGAAAGAAACAAATCAGGCATACAGATAATATATTACAATTAGATAACGGAGTGCGGAAGTCATTTATGGAATTAGCAGTGGAATCTTAATCCACAATAATCACAAAAAAAGTTTAACGGTGAAACAAATTTTTCACACTGAAAGAAAGACCGTATGGTGAGTTCATAAGTCACAATCAAGTCTTCTCGCATATCGTTCCACTAAGAGGCAAGGGTTTCAATCAAGTCGGCAAGGCAAGTCGTATCTTATCAGTCAAAGCTGACGATTTATTCTATCCGACATCTCAAAAATTCAATTTCTTTTATAACTAATTTTTTCAATTCACTTCAATGTAACCTCAACATAAGAATGAAGGAAATTCACCGATACTGACGAATCGAAAGATGTTACAATTGAGGAATCGAACTTTGACGATTTAAAGAGATTCACTAATTATTCAGTCTTAATAGATATGGAAAAATGAGATTTGTTCTATCGTAAGAGAGACCAAAATTTGGAAGAATTGTTCTCAATAGTTGATCTATAAAATAATTGTTCCTCATTTTTCCTTATCAAATTCATCAATCCTCATCAATATCTTACAGCTCGCCTGAATATTCTACGTGTCTTTTTCCTTCGAACAAATGATGTATCATCCTTCAACGTCAAATAACTTCTATTCCCTATAATCATATTCAACTGATCCAACCGAACCGGTGACGTAAGTTGGATATTTGGAATTTTTTTATACGTGGAAGATTTCGAACTATTGGAAGCCTTTGCTATTGAAGAAGAAGGGACGAAACTCCAGAAATCGTCATACTTAATCTAGAACTTTTTATGGTGGTACATTTTGTGGGCTGACCGTTATTTAACAGATTGTTTTCTATCTTCTGTATAACATCCAATATCTCCTCAGAGATGGATGGAGCGTCAGGGACGATTTCATCGGAATTCTTCGACTGAT
>JALJEE010002267.1:0-28939 GCA_023231475.1 Seison nebaliae | reverse complement strand
GATAAGAAAAACAATCAGTCGATTTATGAAGATTCAGATGAATTGATAACAATAAGTAGTGCTCAGACTTTTGAGAAATGTGCTGAAGGTTTTTGTAATCAAGAAGAATCATTAGAGTTAGTGAGAAGTAAAGAAAGATATAAAACAATCGCTTATGTCATGACATTTTCCACTTTATTCTTCATTATCATTCTATGCTTCATTCTATTCTTTGTTCGACGAAAAAAAAAATTGACGAAAGCTGACAAGCCGTATGACATAAATGAAGCACCTCCTAGTTATTCTTCCCTCGACCATACGATACGAATGGGAAAACGATATATTAATTCCATTATTCATCCATCAATTCCCCTTACCACAACTGTCAATATTGATGAGTTATCATCAACGGAATTTTTAGAAAAATCCGGATTGAATGAAACAATTACTACGATATTACCTCAAAACATCCAGCATAATGACATGAAGAAAAATTCAAAAACTGTATATTCCCTTTTAACAAATGAAGATCACGAAGATTCTTCGTGGTATGATAAGGTTGATGAACCGAATGTCAGACCTAAAGAATATACAGAAACCACAAACATTGAACAAAATCAGACTTCAAGTGACAATACTGAAAAAAGGGTCTGAACAACACAATGATTTTCATTTTTTCATTTGTCCTCTAAATTTTATTGAATATTGCAATATTTTAATTTATTTCTATAGCCGATGCTTTTTCCAATGAAAAATACTTTCTTGTCTTTTTTCAAATCATTATTTGATTTTTTTATTAATCATTCAAAAATGCCTCACTTAATTCCAACCGAAAAATTTTCACTTTTGTTCGTTTAAATTCTAAACTAACGAACAATAAACTTTAGAATCTAAAAATAATGATAATTGGACCTCATAAAACTTATAAATCAATGGTCTGTTTCACCCTGTTTCACCACAGGAATTCACCCTGTTTTGCATTTTGGGAGCTGTATTCACTCAAAAATCGGAGGGAAATTCACTCGATTGTTCACCTTATAAAATATATTCGGAGAGTAATTCACCCAAAAGGAGTTTTTCGAAGAGGAATTTACTCTAATTTTGAATTTTCCAAGAGAAATTCACCTTCTTTCACTTTTACAGAGAGGAATTCAACTTTTATTTGCACATAAAATAATAAAATACCTAATTATGCCTTTACAATCATAAATAATACTTGGCTTTATATAATAATGCTTTATTTACCATTAACAACTGCCAAATGTTAATTAGTTAATAAATTATTTATTTTCTAATTAATTTAATTATACCGATTATCTTATAAAAAGGGGAACTGTTTCTCACCGTTTGTTAGTTAAAATTGTAAAGTTGTATCAGTGCTTTATTGCTTTTATTGAAATTCTCAAATGTCGTTCGAATGAAAAAAACGAAATTCAAATGAACGTTTGATAATGGTTCTTGTAATATATTTTCTGTCACTTTATGTCTAGAGAACATTTTTTGCAAAAATATATTTCAAATTTAGTTCTTCATTGATAAGTTCCAAAATTTTCCCAAATTTCATACAGTTTTCGCATTTGCTTTCATGCCAAAAAACAAGATTAATTGAACAATAAAAATAAAATATTTGTAATTTAATTACATGTTTTATAAGTAAATAAATTACGACTTACACGATTTATTGAAGAATTAATTTGATCTTATAAAAATTTAATTTATTTCTTTTCTTTCTTCTCCATCAACAACGAGCGTTGGACTCTCTTTGATTTCTTTAAATCCCGAAGGAATTTGGGACATTGCTATAAAAGTTATCAAGAAAATTATTAACCAATAAGAAATTGATAATATTCATTAAAATTTAAAAATAACTCCTTTCAACGCAACTTTACGTTGTTTTTTTGGACGTTTAATTCCATTTCGATGATTCTTTCGAGCTATACACAAAACAACCGATATCAACAATGATCAAAACTTTAAAAAGGCAAATAAAATTAACATTGATTATGTGCTGTATGATTCTTCGATTTCGCCATATCTTTATATTGTTCCTATTCAATGGGAAACTGTTATTGTTCTTCTAATTCACGCTATGTATCGAAGCTTTAAATTCTAAATATTTAAAATTATTTCTGAATTTTTTCAACACACTTTTCCTTAATTTTCGTTAAACAAGAATGGACCATAGTTTTAAAGTTAAAATAAAATTTTTTATCATTTCTAAAATAATTTTAATATAGCCCAAACTCCAACATTGAATATTTAAACAATTTAACTATTTAATGGTACTAAGAACTTGTAAGGTGGAAAAGAAAAAGCTTTTAAAAAACAGTAGTTATTATTCAAAATTCTTTTGTACTTTGATCATCAAGGTTATTTTGAAAACAATATAAATTAAAGGAAAAGAGATGCCGAAATAGTTAATAAATTCTTGAAATGTTCTTTCGTTTTTTATTAATATCATTTCTCTTTTTGGATGTTGTTTTGGGAAAGACATGTCGATATCGAGGAAATGCTTATTCGAGTGGATTATCTTTCAAAATTGATTGCAACACATGTGTCTGCTTCAATGGATATCCGATATGTACTAAAATGGCTTGTCTACCAAAATATCGTGATTTGAGTGGTTCACTAATATTGGGAAAAGGAAAAATAAAAATTTTTTAATAAAAATCAAAACGTGGAAGAAATTTGATGAGAAAGATATAATTTATTTCATATTATCTAAACTATTTTTTCTTATAAATGAAATTGAAAAAAATTTTTTGTTTAATTATCTTTTAGTTTAATGTTGGTGTTCATGATTGTCAGTCACAAATCGGATATTTTTATAACCGATAGTCATGAAAATAATTGTTAAACCTGTTGATGAGAATGATGAGAAGTAAATGAAAGACGGAATTAAAATGAACTAGAAATCATCAAAGGAGCGAGAACTGCCACGTCCAGATTTGCCGTTTGAAAATAAAAAGTTTCGGTGAAGAAATGAAAAAAAGCCAAAATGAAAGAGAAGAAACATACATGATATAATCTGAGAGATAATTATTAAATGAAAGATAAGACGAAAAAAACCCTTTCTCCCTAATGTAAATACCGGAAATTAGTCGAACGAATGAAGCTAACAATGTCCAAATTCCATAAGTTCTCGCTTGTAATCCATTTACTTTAATTAATTGTCCATATTTTTTATTAAAAAATTTTTATTAAGAACTTATTAGAAATTGATGAAATAAACTCATATCTGTCTCTCGAGTGTACAATAATTTGGATAAGAAAGAATGATTAACGAAACATTGGATCGTATTGCCCAACGCCATAAATGAGACGATGATTAACCAGGCACGTAACGTCCGTTCACACAACGGCCACTTAAATACACACGCATCTGACCACGACATCTGAGAAGTAATAATCGAAAAACAAAAAAAAAAATAGAAAATTTCACAAAGTTATCGATGTTTTTTTTTGGAAAAAGAAAATTTCACAGAAATTTGTTAAAACTAAAATAGTTGAGATTAATGATTGAGGAGAACGAAGTCCTTTTGAATTTGACTTAATGCCTCCAAATTTTTGTCGTTGACATATGCGGTGAGGAGACCATTTACTTTCTCATTCGACATCAAAATCGGTTCAGTGAATTCCAAAAGAAATTGACGATAATGTTCAATATAGTATCGGATGTTAGAGGGCAAATATTTCATATTTGAATTCCCCATCAATTTGATGGATAACATCCGTTGAAATTGATCGATTGTAATAACGAACAATTTTTCGAATGTAATCAATCCTCCATCATAATTAATTCTCTCATTGATTAATTCAGTTCGAATGATTTCTTTCTGATCTTGCATCGAATCACTTATTTCCTTATCCTCAATGGCACCGTCCATTTCCTGTCAAATTAAATTTCTAATTTTTTAAATTATTTAAATTGTTTATTAACTTGATCTTCCTTCATTTCCCTTTTGATTCCTTCAACGTTCTCCTCCAAATATTTTTCTCTTAATTCCACATATTTCTGTCGATTCATTTTTACTTTCTTCCACGAACGAGATATCGTCTGGAATAATATTTCCCATATCCAATTTCTTAACAATAAATGAATAAAAATAAATATTATTTAAATAAAAAATCACTTTGTCAATTCGTCTTCCATCGCCTCAGAGAATATCCAAAGAATTACAGCATTCTCATCGACGATTTTATATTTCACCAGTCGTTCTACCAAAATCATAACCATCTGATTATGATATCGCCACACTCCAAACAGAACATTCAACAATTGAATTTGTTTATTTTCATCTTCTCCGATCAAATCGACGAAACACATTCGATATCTGTTCAATAAAGAGAGAAAGAGAGAGAGAAAGAAGTGTGTGAAATGAAATTATTATTATTATTTATTGATTGAAATTGGGAAAATTGAAAATAAATTATGACATATTAAAAATTAAAAATAACTTGTTAATTGCCGAATATGCGTGTGATAAAGATCTCGATCCCAAATGGAACATAATCGTTCCAAAAATTTTAATTTTAACTTCACCCAATTCAATTTCATTAACTGAAAATAAATAAAAGAATTTGAAATTTCAATAAATACAAAACCATTCTTAACGAACGAAGACAATTTGTTAATCTCTCCTAAAATTTGCAGGACACTCTTTTTGTTCTTGATGGCGAGAACGGTGGAATTGTAAACGGCTCGATGTGCTGATGGAATTTTCGATTTCTTCTTCTGCACATTCTCTTCCATCGATTTGTCCAATTCTTCTTTTTTGTTCGGATATTCATCGAGAGAATCGGAAATTTCCATATTATATTCCACTACCGAATGTTGTCGCAATTCCTGATTCTCATCATAGAAATCATCGATTGGAGTTGGTTCTTCGGGAAGGATTTCATAATATTCCTCCGGCAAAAATGTTCGAATATTATTGTAGTATGATAATCGAATACATCGATTGATCGTCTCTTTAAGGAATAAGATTTGTGGTGAATTAACATCTTCTGCCGCCAAAACATCAGCCCATTCATTCCAATTCCATTTGTATTGGAAGTTGCTGAGATGATGAGAGAACCAGAGAGCGAATCGATTGACACAAATAAAATTGAAATAATTTAATTTTTCAAAAATTAGATCAGTAATTTTCCCTAAGAAAGGAGGAAATTCCAAATGTTTCTCGTTACATAAATCCACCAAAAGTGAAGAATAAAAGATGAAATTGTATGGAAGATGAGGCATCGTAAACATTTGTTGGAAGATCACTTCCAAAATGAGACTATAATAAGAAGCGAATTCATTAGCCCCACCAAATTTCAATTGTAGCAATTGTGACACACAAGCTTCTCGATCCAAATTATAACTATCGATAACGTCATTGATATGATTCTCGACGAACAATCGATCAGGATGTTCCAATTCTGGATAGAAAACTTTTCCCACCAAATCGTTTTGTTCATAAATCGTAAAATGGATTTTTTGGTAAGGAAAGAATTTGGAGATGTATTTCCTGATATTGGAATCACTCAAATCTTCCATTTTCACATTCTCACTATTCTCATCGATGTCCATGTTAATTTCTTCAAGAATTTTCCCAACGAGTACGGAGACTTTGGGCGGAAGAATTTCATTCAATTTGTGACATTTCACTTTCCCAAACTTCTCCATAAGATTTTCATATGGTTTATTAATGATACTATTGATCCATTGAGAATCATCTTCCTCATCTTCATCTTCCTCTTCATCTTCATCAGATGATGAATCGGAGTCTTCGTCTTCATTTGATGGTTCTTTCACACGTTTCGTTTTCTTATTATAATCACGAATTCCTTGTTGTAAATTTAAAATTCGACGATATAATAATGATAATTCCTGAAATAAATGAAAGAAAATAAAATGATAATAGATGATAATATCGAACATCATTCGGTTTATCGCTGATCCACATCGACAACAATTTCAAATGATCGGTCGATCTATTTTTCATATATCGATCGATTTGAGCGAATAATTCTTTGAAATCGAACAATTTCGTTTTCTGTAACACTCGACCACACCAAATGATCGATCTGAGAATACATTCCATATAGAAATCACTTCGTTTCTAAAAGAAATTGATAAAATTTCAAATTTCAAAATTCAAAATTTACTTGAGGCGTATTCACTTCCAAAGCACTCGCCAAAAAATTATTATACACATCCAACAATGACGTTCCGTCAATGACATTCGTATTCACCAAATCCGCCATAAAACATATCTACATTTCAATCACATTTAATAACAATGAATCAGAATAAAAATTAAAACAGTATTCATCGTCACTTGATGATTGAGTTGTTTCAATGATATTTTAAGGACAGTTCCCAATTCTTGGACAAACTTATTTTTGAAAATTATTTATCAGGAATGAAATATAAAAAAAACTTCAGCGATAAAATCTTCCGAATGAATATTCAATAGACCGATCAAAGTCGAATATAAACATCGTCTCTCTTTCGAATAAACCGCACTAGATAAAAATTGATTAATAAACTTTCACTAGAAATGATGGATAACCAATTGATTAAAGTTGTCAATATTTCCGATCTGATTTCCGCATCATCTAACTGATAATTTGACGCTATCTCAGCCACTTTCTGTATATTCTGTTCTACCGATCGATTACTCTAAACGAATGGAAGATAGACAAATTACTTATTGGCGAACTAAATTTCAACTTGTTCGCCCAATCGGTAACATAGATTCTGCAACTTTTCAATCTGCTTCGAATCATCTTTCTTTGACCTCTGTTCGGATGAGGCACCGGAATCTGATAACATGATTCGCTTCATCTTTCCCATACGTTAGGTTTTCGTTCAATTTTTTTAGAGTACTGACACAAAAATTTAAAAGATAATAAATCAGGTCATTTTAAGAGACGCAAATAACATTTAATCGATTATTTCAAAATCGTCATTAATTCATCTCATTTCAGTAGTAAGCTTTGAAAAAAACACATGTCAAAACTGTCTTTTTTCGATTTAATAAATTTAAATGTTGTTTATTTCATTTTTCTTCTCCGATATTATAAGCCAGTTATTTTTATTTAAATATTCAGTCAACTGTTTTGTCTTATGATCAATAATGAGGTGGAATACCGGAAAATAAGAGGTAAGCTTATGGAGAAAGAAAAAAATGACCTGCTACTTTAATTTGTTGATATGAAAGGACCTTATTTGAGAATATAATAAACCTATCCACAAATTAGAAACGAATTCTTACGAAAAACGGTTAGACTATAAGTTGTATCTCGAACCTAATACCTAATACCAATTTCACCAAATATCTACATATGTTAATTCTAAAAGAAAAAATCTAAAAAAACTTAAAATTTGTAAAATTTTATTTTTAATTGTCTCGAAAAAAAATGATAAATTAAAAATTCAAGAATACTACATTGTTTAAAATTGTCGTTTTACTATATATATATTATTTTTCCGACCAAAAAAAATATGTTTTATTACATACCAGAAACTTTTTAAATAATATATAGTATAAAATTAAATTTTTTTGTCGACAACTTTCATTTTGGTTGGTAATTCTAGAGATATAACAGAATGATAAAGAAAAGGGTTACAAATAAAATTTATTAATTCGAAATAAGAAAATGTAAAGTGTATGAAGAATCTATATAGATATATAGGTGACAAGTATATGTAACGGTATATAGATCCGGAAGAAGTTATCGATAATAGTCGATAGACAGTTGGATTGATAAAGAAAAATGGATAAAATTAGTTTAAATAGTCTCTTGAAAACAGAATGGATATGATTAAAGAATGCATCAAAATATTTTCAAGAAATGTATGTGAATGCGAGACGACGACCTGATAGTCAATGGAAAATTAATGATCCGTCATTTAGTGATAAACGCATTTAAATTTTTAGTTGAACGAATAATAAAATTGTTGGATGAATGAAATATGATTTTCTATAAATAAAAAAAAAATTCAACGAAAACCCGATTATGTGGAACATGCGAATATCGCGTCAACATGTTCAATTAAACGATAGATCAATTCATTCGAATGTCGAATGATTTTTGGATCACCAATTAGATTAAGGAATTCGGTAGAATTCTTATTTTCATGATCATTTCCCGTTTTCTTATTACTATGTTTCTGTGGCTGGATTAGAGTTGGACCGAAAACGATAGCCAAATTCTGAATACTCATCAAATTAGTTTTGGCGAAACTGGACACTTTCTGCAAATGCTTCAGAAGAAGATACAACGTCCGATAATTGGTCAATTTCATTAGATGTATAATATTATGAATGCTCTTCAACTGTAATTGTAAATCACGATTAAGTGACGAATCTAAAAAGGAAATAAAATTTAAAAATATTTCAAGAAGACAACAATTACGAACCGAAACAATCGAACAGATTCTTTTGAATTGATGGAGGAATGAGTGATTCCTCCAAATCACGTAGAAATGATTTGAAAGCACCACAAATTACGTGAATGTCATAATTGTTGAAATCAACAAAAATTTCTAAAATATATAATAAGAAATTTAAAATGAAGAAATGAAAAATTGAAGAAGAAAACGTTTGTCACACAATTGTGCAAGTTCTCGACTTTGAGCCGCATTGCCACAAACTCGATAAAGTCCTTCCACTTCTAATAATTCGTTTGATTCGATGTAATTGATAACATTCTGTACAAAGAGTGGTACACTGGACTTCTCCTTTGCACAAATGTCATTGAGAGAACCCCCAAATATTTTGCCTGTTCGACGACCATATGCTTCAGCGAACTTCTTCGTATTTCGACTACTTTTCTTTTCTGTTTATAAAAAATTAGAAATTATTCATAAAAATAAAAATTTCAAAATTTCAATTAGATTAAGCTGCATTAGTAACTAAATGGTAGTTAGTGAATAATTTGTGGAAATGGGAAGAGATGATTAGTGTAAAATCTTTAGGAAGAAAATATCGTTTCATTCATTCTCACATTATTTCCAAAATTCACAGACACAAATGGATGGATGATATAAGAACTCGAATTTGGTTCACAATTCTTCAATTTTCACAATTAGACTCAAAAACGAGATTTTTCAAAAACTCAAAAAAAATTCCGAATGAATGAATGGATAGGATAGTAGAGGAAGGATTTCCAGGAAACTGATAAGAGGATGGAAGTGAATAACAACTGAATGAAATGACATTTTCCACCCATATCAATCTAACTCGATGGAGAGGAGAAAAAGAGTAGTAGTAGTAGTAGTAGTAGTAGAAGTAGAAGTAGAAGTATGGAGAGAGTAGAAGAAAAGTATAAAATAAAAATGATAATTCACCTTCGCCATATTTTATCATTTTGTTATTCTTCAACGGCATTTCATGAGGACAAATGGAACGATGAGGCGAGTGATATTGTTTCATTAAATCGTCGATTTTTAACGACGATATTTGACATATATTCGTCGAATTTGTATTCGTATTCGGTTGTTGTTCGATTAGAATGCCGCGATCATGTAATTCGTGGATGTCTGGACGTCGTCTTAAAAAGTTCTTCAACAAACATTTCAATGCATCAATTTTCGGTGATTGAGTATCCGTCGATAATAGAGACGATTCGGATGATGTCATTTTCGAATTATTATTCTTCTTATTCTTTTTGTGTTTTGGAGATGTTGTCGAAGTTAATTCATCCGATGACGACACAGTATAACCAGTAGTTGATACGAAACTTCGATTGGCATTGTAGAGGAGATTTGGTTTGTGATCTTCTTTCTTCTTCAGATTATGAAGTGATGGAATGGAAATATCATTCATACGATTATCGTTAATTTGGGAGGAAGTTAATTGTTGAATGGAATTGTTCTTCGATCTCTCTAAAGCGAATGATGTGGACATATGATGAGTATTATTATTATTATTATTATTATTATTATTATTATTATTATTATTATTCTTCTTTTGATGATGAGAATGTAGAGACGTATCGAAAGAAGAATTTTTCTGTGATTGACATTCCTGTTGACTATGATTATGATGATGATTATATTCAATAGATGTTTGTGGAGGTGGTAATGGTTGTGGAGAATGATTAATATTAACATAAGACGAATTGATATTAGAGGAGGAATTGGATAAGTTAATGAATTCGGTAGATTCGATGGAATCGACTTTGTTATTTTGGGAAGTGCAGAAAGTAGAAAGAATATTCTGTGATGATTTCATATCGATCTTCTTCTCATTTCTCGTTGATTCGAATGTTGACATTTCACGATGACTATGTCTTAATAAATTTCTTTTGAATGTCATCGATGATGATGATGATGATGATGTCGTATTTTGATGATTAATTTCATCAAACTTTCGATTAACATTCTTCATCTTTATCATCTCTTTCTCTTGATATAACGATCGATTTAACTTTTCATCATATTCTTCTTCTTCATCATCATCATCAATATGTGTCCATGAAGGTGTTAAAACATTTGGAATTGGATTTGACTTCCCAATCGAATCATCGAAATCATAAACGAGATTATCATCCGAATAAAAATCGAGGAAATGTTCCCGATTCCATTTCGAATCTTTATTGTTGTTGTTGTTATTATTGTTATTAATATTGGATGGATGAATAGTTGATTGATGGTATGGTTGATGTCGATGATGTGAATGAAGGAATCGTCGTTTTATTGCGTCGTTATAAGAATAATGTGGAATCATTTGATGTTTCGATTCGATCATAACATCCACCGTCTTATTTTCAATTTCCATTTCATTATCTTCGTTGATTTCATTCATTTCTGATGGTTTCTGTGACGGTGTTTTGAAAGTGGATGCCATCGAATATTTTCGAATGAGATTCTTTTTGCATTTTTTCTCTTCACTCTTTTTCGTTGATGATGAAGAAGAAGAGGAGAAATGAGAAAAGAAATTTGGCAACATTCTCCGTTTCATTGGTGAAGTATTCTGGTGTAATTTATTAATGTTCAATGATTGATTCGATGCATATCTGGGTGTCTCATGATATTTCGTCGATTTACTCAGATAAATATTCTCATCCAATGTCGACCGATCGTTCGCACTATGGAGTGAAGTAGAATGCAATGCCACTTGAACGGAAGGAGAATGTCGAATTTTCGAGGTTTCTTCCTCCTTCTTATCTTCTACATCTAAATAATTCATCATTAATCTCTTCTCCATCGGTTGATGATGAGATGAGGGATAATTCTTTTCAGGTGGATGGATATAACTGAATCGTTTGTTACAATAAGATTCTTTAATTTCTGAATGATTCTCATGTATTTTCGATCGACGACAACCATCATTCCGTTTCTGACTTCCAACATTATTCCACATCAGATCTTTATTCACAAATTTATTCGATTTATTTCGATTATTTATATTCGTTATCCCATTCGTCATTTGGCGATGTTGGATTGTCGGTGTCAATTTCAATCCACAAAATAAACTGGGAGAACAATTTGAATAAATATCTGATAATTGATATGGTAAATGATTATCGGTAATAATCGAAGAATTTCTTCCTGTACTTCTTTCCACGGGTGTCCGTTTAGGTGTAGAAGCGATTGGAGATGTCAAAATTACAGCGGTTCCTGTCGTCGTATTTGGAAGGATGTGAGAGAGCATTAACGAATTGTCATTAAACGTTTGTGACATACTCATGATGGTATTGTCCCCATATAAATTAACGAATTTATTTTTCGTTTTTATTGAATTCTCTTTGGAACTGGTGGAATATCCGAATGATAATAATGATGCTGATGGATGATGAGATTTACATGATGATGATAATGATGATGGTAACGGTTCAATTTTCTCCATATTATCATAACAGTAAATATGAGTCTCATTCATCTCTTTGGAGATAATTTCTTTTTGAATTTGATTGTAGATGTTATTCGTAATTAATGATGATTGTTCTTTAACTGTATCGATTGGATTAATAAAATTATTTTCCACATTCTTCTCTAAACAACAATTGAGATGGTTTCCTTCCATTTCTTTGTCCATCTCATTAGTACTCTCATACAAACACTCATCAATAATTTCGGTAGTTCTGGAAGGGAGGAGAGAAAGTGAAGAAGAATCGTCTTTACTAATCGTTTTCTCTAACGAATTCATTCGATCATACATTTGATTTTCGCACAAATGACTTTTTATTCTTTTATAATAATTTTTCTGAGAATTTTTCAAATATTCATCATCATTTTCACTTCGTATCATATCAACCGATTTCACATTCAATGACTTCTCCAATTGAACGAGTCGATCACGAACCAAATTCTTCTCTCTCAATTTCTCACTTTTCTTCACTTCATTCCTACAATCCACTGCCATCATCGAATCCGACATCTTCGCAAATTTATCTAGACATTTATAGAATTGTTTATTCTTCTTCATTTCTTCTTTCTCGTCAATTGAATTGACCTTATCATTATTTTCATGATTAGTCATAATCGAAGGGGTTGTCGTGGTAATGGTGGATATGGTGGTCATTACAGAAGGTACAATTGAAGTAACAATCGTGGCAATATTAGTAGTAATAATAGAATTATTTATTTGAAAATTATTTTCTTCTTTTTTCTTCTTTGTCTCATTTAGTTCTTTGTCAGAATGATTAATATTTTTGATCATTTCTGCCACTGTCGTCGATCGACAATTATTCGTTTTTTGTTTATTCTCGTCGATATTGAACGGTTGACATCGTTGTAAATGATGATGGGGACGTAAACGAAAATTGGATAATTGACTTCTTTCCGATACGGTCTCATGATTCAAATTTAATGATAACTCGTCATTATGTCTCTTATTTTTATAGATACAATATTTGAGTCGATCATTCCGTATAAATGGAGATTCGTTAAATAAAGACGAACGTTTCTGATGTTTTTCCTTCTCCTGTTTCGAGATAGGATGATGGAGATGAATAGGATGATTCTCAATCACTAATAGATTATTGGAGTTCATTTTAGGTGTTGATTTCTCGATGAGATTGGTGGATTGAGATGAAGTTAAATAATAATAGTTATCGTCGGAATTGTTATGAGAATTGGATTGAATGAATTGTGATGATGTATCGAATTGAAGAGACCTTGATGTCTCAAGAGGATGTTGAAAGTATTTTTTGGAGAGGAAATATTCACCACAACCTTTTCTTCTTCTTCCTTCGTGTCTAACTAACATTAATGAAGAAGTAATGGAATGATTAATCGAATGCTCTTGAATGAATGGAAAGGAGGCTGATCTTTTCACCGCAATACATTTCCGTTCAATTTCAACAGCACGATTTCTTTGTTGCAAATGTTTTTCTTCTTTTTGTCTCTTTCTCACCTCACTCTTCTTCTTCTTCTTCAATTCATTAATCTTACAACATTCTTTATCGTTCCTATCACTGTAATTTTCATTATTATTAATTTCACATATATGTTTCTTATTTTCATCAACATTTGAAGAAAATGGTTCTTCATCGATCGAAGCGGAAGTAGAAGAAATCGATAAATGATTCACAACAGCTGTATCATCATTCTCTGATATTATCTTATGATGATGATTTATTTGTTCTTTCTTCTCACCATTCGATTCTTTGATCAAATCATCTCTTACCACTCCCTCATTGTTAATGGTGTGAATTGATGATTCATTTGTGGTCGAAATAATATTATTAACAATGTAATTTTTCCCATTTACATCGTTCGAGAGAGATTGAGAGATATCATTATCATGATCATTTGTTTCCTCATCTGTTTCATCACAAGAATCTGTCCGATGATTGCTTATGTCATTCTTATTATGAATTGTCTTCGAACTGGTTGTTGTCTCATTAATTGTGATGATTTCTTCTTTTTCTTCTTCTTCTTTAGGATTAAATTTCTCGTTGTTCTCTTCTCTCAAAGTATTATCTTCATCTTCTTTCTCATTAAATGAATCGGAAGCACTTCCGCTTACTACAAATTAGTCGGTCAATTAATCATGGATGATGATGACGAGAATAGAGAATAATTTAAGAGAACGACAACAAACGACTGGTAAGTAGAACGACCAAAACAGAAAATGAACAGAAAATAAATGGAAGGAAATCCGCTGAAACGATTAGAAGGAAATATTTCATCTTTCTAGTTTAAACCGTAACAATTAATTAGTCTCGAGACACTCCTTCTCCTCCTCCTCCTCCTTCTCTTATTCGAACACTAGTACACAGAAACGGCAACTGATCAAATTCATAAAACTCTCACTCATTCTACTTTTCCTCTCTAACAACTTCTCCTCAAACAGAAACAAAAGTACAAGATAGAAAACGTGCTAGACAGACTCGATAAAAAGATTAATATGTCCTACTAATTGTTAATTCGTCGAACAAACCAGAAAATATTAGAGAGATAAACATTTCTCAATTCACCTACAATTCCTCTCTCAAATTATGAAAGGAATTTCCAATAGCGAACAGGAAGAAATGGAGTGTGTAATGTGCAGACAGAATTTGTAAGAAGCGTCGGAGAATTAGTGCTCGATCGTTTGTGTAAAATTTGAATAGAAGGAAATGAAAGTGCGAGTATAGTAACAGGTAGTAGTAATATAGGAGAACAGATGGTTCGAAAAAAGGAAATCAAAAGTGTAGCAGACAGTGAAAGAGAATGAAGAGAGTAACCTGATACTGTTAATACGAGTGGATGGAATGCCGTTTTCTGAAAAGAATAATATTATTAGTCGTTTGAGATTAGTAGGAGAAGAGAACGAACATTTTTTTGTAGAATTGACTCGATCCTTCTCACCAGCGATGGAAGCAATGTCGTATGACTCATGTAAATCCTTTCAAAGTCATTGTTCACAAGAGAATGGAGAGCACTCGCTTCTAGCGATCGTGTCTGTATTGGAATCATACCGTGACGTCTTACCAGACAAATGGTGGGAACATCATTTGATGAAGTTGCAACTTTCTCCAATCGACATTGTAAGATGTCCACAACGAAAGTTGGACATTTTCCTTTTTCATGGACGTGCATCGCATGTTCTCTCGGATGGGAAATTTCCAATTTAACTTCCTTCCGATTTGGAAGTTGTCTGTTTGGTGTTTGAATATCCTGAAATCATCATAAAATGAGAATTAATTGATGTTTAAATGGAAGAAGAGAAAAAGAAGCATATTCTTTATATAAGATCGATTATTATTAGAAGCAGAAATGAATTGAAGCAAAAAAAAATACTATTGTATTAAAAGGAAAAAAATTAAAAAATTTTTTTGAAAAAAAAAAAAATTGAATAATTTAAGAAAATAATATAAATCAGATTTTAAATATCTCAGATGGAAGCAAAATAAATGAGAAAGGATAATCGAAAGAATGGTGACCGATTAACTAGTTGAGAAATGAATCAATGAATACTTTCAATTTTAATCGATCAAATCGACTCCATCTATATTCGTCGTCACTAACCGTATTTTCCATTTTGATATAGTAGAATCGTATTTGCTCATCACGTATCACCAAATGAGTTCGATCGAATACTCTCCTGAAATATGAATTATCATTGTCCAATATATATATATAATTATGTATTTTTAAGAAATAAAATTTAACTTTTGTCGTTTCGTTTCCACCACTTCCTTGTTTGTTACGACGAACACGTCGAGTAGACAACTGAATGTTATGTCGGAAATCTTTTTTTTTAAGCGAGACACATTGACAGGGAGAATTTGTAAAAAAAATAAACTTTTTCATTCATTTCATTCTTCTTATTTAACTCATCACTGGAATGTCGACGGATTGCAAAACGTCCTTCATCGTTGATGAGTGTCGGATGAGTTTTGGGACGATCGTGATTGGAATTATTTGTATCGGAAATTTTCGGTAACTGCCACATTGCATGCGATGTACCATTACCATAAATGTAATAATAAGGCTTGCCGTCTTTATCGAACGCAACGAAATATTCTTCATTCGTATCGTTTGTAAGAATGGAAAAATTCTCACATTTCCGGTAACCAGGAGGTGGAGTGAAATTGTCGTATAAATGTTTCATTCTCTCTTCTTCTTTCGTCATTTCCATGTCATTCCGATCGACATTCTCTTCTTGTTGTTGACGTTTCTTTTCTTGTCGTTCCACTTTCTCCCTCAACTGTTGCATAATCATTTCACCTTTCTTCTTGATTTGTGACGACTTATTCTCCGAACGTTCATAAGTCGACGGCGCTTTCGTCGATGGGATATTAGCGTATATCGTTTCCATTGATTCTTCCTCGTTTGTTGTCATGACATTTTTGTCTTTTCTATATTCCACTTCATTAATATTCACATTCGATGTTATCGTCACTGGTATTGATCCATATTCGTTGACATCTGAATAAATATCTGAATCGAAACTATTGAGATAATCGAAATTGTCATCAATAATCTTACTCGGTTCATTATCAGTTTCTGGTAGATCTCTCAAAACTTTCTCGTCAATTGCGTCTTCTTCATCGTCGTCGTCGATTGGTGCCATTTCTAGTTTAATGTTACTATCATCAATGAATATTGGTTGATAGATGTATTGATAAGATAATTCGTCATCATCATCTTCCACTGGTACTTGATCGAAATTTTGGGAATTTTTGTCCGAATGTTTATTCGATAGAACTTCAGCAACCATTTCCTTTTTCTCATTAATTGACATACGTTCTTCTTTATTTTCATTATTACTCTCTTTCTCTTCATTATTATTCATCTCATTCGGAGTTAATTTGATGGGCTCCAATACTGGCGGTTGAACAAGATCGATTGGTTGATATGCTGGTTTGACTCGAACTCGTGGCAATGTCAATTCTTCACTATATGGAAATAAAATATGTGACGTCATTTCGAATGTGTCTTCATAAATTCGATCATCAATTAATCGATCGGAATTGGTTGATGATGACAAAATGGGAACAGTAAATGGTTTTCTCACTGACGAATCTTCTCCATTGTTGGTGGAATCTATGGAAAAATTTCCATTTGTCGCTCCTTCGTATAAACTTTGATTACGTTTCTCTTCCTCCAATTCTTTCTTATTCTTATCAGAATTAGCTGGTGAATCGAGATCGGTTTCCATAAAATGGTTGGGTAGAGTACGATCTTCAATTATCGACGACGATGATTCCATCATATCATTCTCTTCACTTATTTTGTTGTTGAAGGATTGTTGATTTGTGGACGGTTTCTTATCAGTCAACTCCTCCACATCCTCCACAATACTCTCCATCATAACATTTTTATCGATAAGATTCTCCTTGGACGAACGGACATTCGTCTTAGGAATATGATTCTCAAATAAACTGCTGATTCTTTTCGTATTGTTCGATTCTCTCAATTTCGTCTGAATATTCTCCAATTCATCTTTCGTCGAAATATTTCCCGATTTCTTCTCACGTAATCGCACCGGTATACTACCAGTAACATCTTTATTTATTTCGATTTCCTCATCATCATCATCATTATCCGAATACTTTTCAGAAACATTCAATTTATTCAATGGAATTCTTCCACTTCTCTCACATAACGACGATGATTTGGTTGTCGTTGTAATAACTTCTTCTATCGATTCAAATGTTTTCTCAATGGAATTATTGTTGCTTTTCATCTTTTCTTCGTTATTTATATTGTTGTTGTTATTATTATTATTGTAGTGTTTGATTTTGGGGACGGAACGTGTGGACATAATCTTGTCATCGGTTGTCGACGGAATTTTTTTCTTTTTCAATGCATGTTTCAGTTCAGCATTCCTTTGCACTAATTCAGCGAAGGTCTTCTCGTCTGTATTCTCAGCAATCAATTTAGAATAACGTTGAAGAACCGGATGACCTCTTTCCGACATTTGTCTCTTACATTTAATCAATTGTTCTCATTTCTTTGTCTAATCTCCAAATTTTATAAATGTTTTATATAATTCCAATATAATTCCGTTTATGACAAGTTAATCACTTTTCAAAGAGATTATCCACAGATAACGTTATGGGAGTAAAATTATTTTTTGGATGGAAGCGAAATAACAGAATAAATAAATGTAAAAAAGAAGAAACAATGTTGAATAAAAATTAAACAAATAATTGAAGTAAGAAATAAATAAATTAGACGACAATCAGAGATTGAACTTGTACACACAAAGCGAATGGGAGAGATAGGACGAATAAGATAATTTATTTGTTATGAGATGACAAATCATAAAGTACCATCATGATGATTATTATCATCATATCTCACTAGTGTCTTATCATCAATTTGATAATAAATGAAATTATTCAATTGAGAAAGAAAGAATAATCAGAAGGAATGATCACAATTTCCCTCAAATTCTTTCCAGATACAAATCTCCAAACTTCTCTATATCGATCAGTTACCACCGAATGAAGACAATGTCATCAACTACAACATTCCAACAAGAAAATTTACACTTTCCATTCTTTCCAGTGGAATAAAATAAATAATCGAATAAACACTGTTGTTATTCATTTGTATAGATGATATGTTGAGCTTATAATTTACTGAATTTTATACTCTCCTTCCCTCCACTTCCTGTCGAGTAAGAAATCTCTTTTATTTTAAGAGAAATAATTATCAACCAATTGAATTGATGTCTCCAAAGTAAATTTCTTTTATTAAATCTCTCGAAAAATATACTGATCGACACTATCCTCATCAATCATACATACAAAAATGGTACATACATATGAGGATATAACAGAAATTTCTTCTTTTATATTGTGGTTCATGATACACCGTCTCCTCAATTCATACATGTTCCTCTTTAGTTCAATCACAAATATAATTGCTATTATAAGAATAATATTCATCGTCATCATTTCCATTATTTGTATTCTTAGTTAACAATTCGTCTCTAGAAATTGAATGACGGAATATGTCACTTCGTCTCTACCGTTTCATTGATTCATCTATCCCATATACTTTCTTATCACAATGATAACGAACGTACTAGTCTCACACTGTATTATTTTGTGGTTAATTTCAGTTTGAACGCGGAAGATGTTCTTTAAATTTCACTCCTTGTCACTCTCTTACTGATTGGTATTGTCGCATGAATTATTATTATTTTTATTTTCTCCTCACCATTTCATTTACTCTTCTTCTACTAACTAGTGATAAGTTTGTTGATTTAGTAGAAATTATTAAAGAATTATCTAAACTTATTTTACAAATTAATTAAATTCTCACGGAAAATTGTCAAGATTACTTTGTAAGTTCGCCACTCCAAAACGAACATTATGAAAGAATGAGTCATATTCATTAAATTAGAGGTCAAGGCAAACGAACTGTCTCCTCTACATAGCTCATCGTAACACCGTTTTCACATCGAATGGTCAAACTCGAATTTTAAATGGAGATGTGTCATCATGAACTTTCAAGTTTTCGAATGGTATTGAACACAATTTTTATGAAACTTCAGAGAAAGTACGCATGTTTTAATTGTTTATTCTACATTTATAATTGTACTTGCAATTTTATGTATGTTAAATTTAGTCGAACTGTATTGTTGGTATTGAAAACTATAAATTCCTAATATGACATAAAAATAATTGGAACAAAATACAGAATATTATCAGAATAACTATTTATTATTCTTCTTCAGGAACGCTACATTGAACTCGTTACATTATCTTCTAAAATTGTCTCTTTTCTGCAATTTCATTCCACTTCAAAATTATTTCTATCATGAACAAACCGAACTTGGACCACAATTTTTTGGATTCTTATAGACCGATCTCTATTTCTTCTTTCGTTTTCAAGTTATTTGAAAATTTTAATCGTGATGCACTTTTTTCTTCTCGGTATCGGTTTGTCTATCGCGGCCTTCCTGCCGTGCCACAAATCCTCTTTTTTCTCTTTTTCGGTCGGCTATATTGAATGCCCGAAATCCCAACGTATCGTTACATCTTCTTTTTCTAGATGCCTCTAAAGCTTTCGATTATCTCGGCGAACGAAGCGTTCTACCGAGATCTTCTTTTCTGAAGTTTCTCAGTTAGTTTTGTTCTAACTAGGTTGTTTCCGTCGTCCATAATAACAACTGTATTAGTTCATTCCACATCAACTCTGAATTTCGGCAAGGTTGTTGATGGGGCTCGAGGTAATCTGAAGGAGAATAACCGTATCGTCATATGAAACACTCCTTTTGCACTTGTTCTTGCATATGCTGATGACATCGTCATCCTTCACCGTTTTCTTTGGGTGATGAAACTTCCTTTCCGAAAAATTTCACATCTCCTCAGATAAAGAGGAATTACTATTAACGCATCGAAAACCTGGTTGTTATCAACGCGTAACCGCTCTTGTTTCTGCCAGACAGCTCTTCGAACATTCCACTTTCTGCTTTTATCATATTTCTCAGTTTATTGATTAAAATGCGTTCGTTCTCTTCAATCACTATGCATGATATTCGTAATAAGTCTTTTTCCTTCGCTCCAGATTCGAAATTTAGTCCTTTAAAAATCCGTTTATCAATTCTCAAAAGTTTAGTTCTACCTCTATATTGGCTTGAGACCATCTTTCTGTGTTCACATCATTCGTTTCTGTCAATGGATCGGGCCTACAATCGGCTGATTAGGAGAATGGTCTACTGCTTCCACAGATATAATCGTTCTCTCCTTTTCACCACTGTTGTTTTACTTCCGTTCCTAATTCTCTTATGTCGTAGAGTCTTTTCTCTTATCGACAAAACTTCCGACTTTCGACTTTCGACTATAATATATTTCTAATACGAACTTCTCTCATTCTTATTCCATCTTTTCGCACAGGATCCGTTATTACGAACTACCTTGCCATATTCTTTTTCAAAACCTTAAATATTTTATTGTGTCGTACGACTCAACAGTATCCTTGCCAATCCATCGAGGATCTCTTTTTCCAATTAATCTCGACGGAAATTTTAACTAATGAATAATAATAATTATCATCTATTTAATATTATACCTATACTATCAGTAATTAACTATCTATTATCTTTATGATTCGTTTGATGGAAAAACAAACAATGTAATTGTCTAAATTCAACCGACTATTCTTCCATTAAGCGTGTGATGAGAGTGGTCTTCACCCAATCGTGATAAAAGTGGAGAAGGGATGCAAAATTAAAAAATATAATTTTCAATTTTTTAGTTACCATTTTTTTATAACCCATTTTATTTTCGCTTATCTTTCATTATTATGCATTCATTGCTGGAGTATAGGATGTTCGTTTTAATAATGACAAGTGTTCTAAAAGACTCGAAAGGGTTTGAAATTGTATTAGATACCAACTTAACATGGAATGGACTCAAATGTAATAATGCACGTCCCCAATGGTTCTTAAATGATTACTGGGGACGTAGGGAGGAAATGGAAAGAGGATGTCAATATGGTTGGAATACCATAATCCTCGATTCAAGACGTTAGATATACCTCTCAAATCTTTTTCGATTTTCATAGTTGGTTTATAGAACTGTACACACTGAAAAATAAACATTTTAACCTTGAAGTTAATTAATGCCACCTTCCACTCCTACATTATATGAAATTTAGACAGTTTGTAAGGAATTTACTACCTTGCATATTAACATTGACTGGGATGACTATAATATTGTGCTGCAGTTTTCTTTAAATATCTAATTATATAACTTAACATTAAGTAAGTTGTTTAAGAACGAATGAAATACCTTCTGAATTCTGCATAGTTTTCAATTTATTGTCCTTTGAATCTAACCTTGTCTTATTGATCAAGGTATTTAAAGAGAATGCTACATCTTCGTGGTGTTTTGACGCACCAGCATCAACAACTACATTAAAACCAACTACAACAATTACGATGAGAACAACGACGAAAGAAACAAAAAGAAAAATTGTTCAAAATTTTGGAGATGTTAATTTCTTTGCGGACCACTCTTCAGATGTGAAAGTGCACAATGAAACCGTAAAGAATGAAACTGGTGTTAAATTAAAAGTAAGACAAAAATCGAACAGCTTTAATTTTATTCCATGTCACCACTTAGGAGAAGAACCAGTTAGGAACCGATTTTAAGTTACATTATTTATCATTTATATTTGTGAATACTGTGCAGAACGGAACAGACATTAAGGACCTTCCACCGCTTAACCCGAGTGAAATTAAATCTCTTCAATCGGTTGCAATTACTTGTAAAATTCGTGCAAAAATCCCTCCTAAAGTTCTGATTAATTCTTGAATCCTTTGTTAGTAATCAATTTTTAGCTAACGCTAGTCAAAAATGAGAACGTTAATTTTCAACTGGATTTTGAAGAAAGTAATGAAGAGATTGATAAAAGAACAGTTAAGAATTCACCTTCTCAAGGTTATCTGTTTAATTGAAACTTCCCGGTTTTATTTGAAACTTCTCTATAGCAATATTAAGAAAAAAACGAAAAAGTGCAATTGCCCTAAAAATATATGTCGGTCTTGGAATTTTTGCTGGTTGTATGATGCTAATTTGTCTTTGTATTTCAAGATGGTTATTTAGGAACTTTCTGTACTGTCTGGAAATTTAACATATACCATACATTTCTTGAATTTGAAAAGATTTTCGGTTATGTATTGGTAATGCATACGTAGATCACAAAATTTATGATAGCTCAAAATTTACTACTTCTAACTCATTTTTGTTTGATTTCAGGAGAGATATTGAAGAACATGTACCTAGCATCTTATCTATTCAAGCATCTAGTTTTTTTCAACTCGAGAAACCTGATGTTTCCTTTAATCCAGAAAATACCATTCACTTATCTATTATCATATTATTATATTATTAGGGTACTTCGGATGTGAAATTTGTCATAAAAGGTATTAAATCACTTATATTAAAGAAACCTGATGATGATCACCAGGAACATCACGAAGACGATCCGGATTACTATATTTAAATAGAAAGTTTTAATATAAAAGTTTATCAATACATAATTTAAATTCTGTTTAAAAAATTTCAGTTTAAAACATTGTTCGATTCGGAAAAATTATTTGGACTCAAGTTGCGAAGAGAATTAGAAACTATACATGATGATATTCACAATGATGATATTTTTTTTTACGGTAATTCTAAAATGAGTAAACTAAGAAGAAATGAAATGGGCACAATTTGCCTATATACAGCTGCCACATCAGAACTAACACCATAGTGTACTAACAGAGTTAATATTGCTAAAAAATTAGTAATTTTAAATTTTTCATTGAGGAAATATGTTAACTTTCATTAAGAAACCAAATCTTTATGTATATAATTTAAAGATTATTACGCTCCAGAGGCACATTATTATTTTTATTTTTTCTTATAATCGAAATTCCTAATTACGTCATTATGTAGTTCTCCATCTTCTGTGATAAGGTGATGACGTGAGAATTTAAGGACTTGGAAGGTATCGATTTTAAATGATGTGTGAGTTTGATCATACTCTATACTACTTTTATGCGCCCAATATGCACGTATTTGAGCGCACTTAAAATTACACAGATTCTTGAAGTAACTCTGTAGAAAAAATTGATTATTAATTGTTAACCTAATTGTATTCAAAATCAATATTCATGATTTTATCAAGGAAAATGTAACGAGCATTTTTTATTTTTTTCTCAATTTTTGTAGAAAAAATGATAAAATTTCTACAATTTTCACAAAATGGCGTCATATTTCTACAAAAATCGAGAAAAAACTAAAAAATACTCGTTTGGGGGTTTTCGATGGTGACGATTTCAAAAAATCAAACCACGATTTATAATAGTTTACGGTTGATCCGGAAATGCAAAAACACAACTTTTAAAAAATGCTCAATAATTATGTCATATTTTAATTGTTTTTTTAATTCTTAATTTTTCTAATGTAATTATATATGCTCTACAAGATAGGCATAAAAGGTTTTTTTAATTGAGAAGGATAAAATTTTTAAACGATATTTTCGAAACATGCAGAAGAGAGAAAAATGAACTTTTATGCAAAATGCCATTTTAATGCATGAAATATTTTAATTTTTTCAAATTTTTTTGCACTATCCTTAAGAGCTTGAATAGGGCTATTTTGTGATATCCAACTTTAAAAAAGATACTTCATAGAACAGAAGTTATGATCTGTTTTATAAAAACGTAAAAGTGTCCGATTACTTTAAATTCCTACTGTATAATGCCTAACTCACAAATATCGTTAAATCACGGCAGTTAATAAAATAAGTTACCAACCACAACTACCGATATAGCACTACCCTATCAAGTTCGACTTACGTTTCAGAATCTCACTAGGCTAATGTCTTCATCTTGTTAAGATGATAATATATATCTTCTAAATTGCCGAATTGAGAAGTACCCATATATAAACACTGATGGTAGTTTCGGTGGCAATTGCTCCTTGAGACAATTGCTCCTCTTTTTTTTCAACCACTTTAGTTTTTGACGCTTTAAAGTAGTTATGAAAAGAGTAACATCATAGAATAGCATATATTCTTAAAGTATTTTTTATCCTCTATCCAATGGTGCCTATTACGATGTATTTGATTAGATATTAGTAAAGATATTTATAATCCAATGTTAAAAAAAAGTTCAAAAAGAAATTTCTTTTCTCTATTATTTCAACATTAATAATATTTTAATAATAATAATTCTTATCAGATTTTTAGTACTTATCATATCTATAGTATCAGGTAATTAACTGAAAGTTAATAAATAGACCAAGAACAAGAATTAAAGCCAAATTTGGGTTCTATTTTCTTTATTAATTTTTTGATCATTTTCACTCAATTAACTCCGTTAAATTTTGGTATCTCATGGAATTCATCAAATTCCAAATAATTTTGATTACATTTATAATTTCACGTGTTGCAGCATTCAATTGGACAATAACTTCAAATTGGACAGAAAACGAGAAACAGTGCAAGAAGATAAAAGTGCATGATATAGAGAAATATAAGTTGGCCGACTTAAGTATAATGAGGCTTAAATGTCCATATGGTTCAATTAGAATTGAAATGTCGGCAAGTTAAAAAAATAAGTTCTTCATTAAATTCATTGATTTTTAATTTAGTCAATAACTATGAACTTCATTCAATATCAGATTCGATTAAATTCCGCCCGAATTCAATGCCTCTTTTAAACGTTAGAACAATTTATCTACTAAATAAAAAATTTATAAATTTTAGAAAATATGTAATGCTATAGTAGAACCGTTCAGTGTGCGAAAAGCAGATTTCTCAATAGTTTTCAAGTTTTTCTTTATTCTTTTTTTTGACGATCAAATTACCATTGTTTTTTAGATGTACTAAGAAAGAAAGATTACCGTCAATGTATTGTATTGTTAAGTTAAATGAATATTTATCAAATTAATATATTACAGGTTCCTGCAAGAACTTTTTCCGGTAGAAATTGCTGGACGACTACAAGGTTAGAAGTAACCTTAATTTTTACAGCAAAGAAGAAGTTTTAAAATCAAAAAAATTTGTATAATGTGCGTTTCGACATTATTATACTAGTTTTTTATATTAGACAAACTATTAGATTGTTATTATATATTTATGTTATATGTTTATGTTATATATATATATTATATTATATAATTTGTTATCATTATATCATTATTATATATTACAGTTTTATTATAATCATAATTCTACAATAACATCTCTAGCAAGTGCTTTAGCTCATATCTCACTCATATAGCGATGTTAGTTCATAAGATATAAGAACAAATGAGTGATAAATGAGTTAATCTATGAACAAAAATTATGAGATATGAACCAAGGCACTTGCTAGGGATAGTATCACCAAGTAGTAGTGAACGACATTTATGGAAAATATTACTATACAGAATAATAATTTCCAATTATCTATCCAATAATACGAGATATGTAATATAATAGTAAATCGATAGAATATAATAAGTTCATAGGGGATAATAGTTTATTTGACATTTATGTTTAATCAACTAATAATCTTTAACTTAAATTGTTCGTCTATAGTACAACTACAACGACTACAACAACGACTACCACAACAACAACAGCCTCGACTAGGTTAGTACAACCAAATTTTAACCTAAAGTAAGTTGCCGACTAGAAGTATTTGAACAAGACTAGAGTATAGCTGACTAGTATAATAGGATAATATTTTACATTTTCTTTAATTCTGCCTGGAACGAGGATAGTTGTATTACATTCCGTAACGAAATTTGTCTAAACCGTTAAAAGTCGTCTAAACTTTAGCCATCCGTTTTAATTCACATGTCAGTTACTGACAAGGGAACATAGGGAAGTGTGAATCAGCTTTTTTCAAATCAAGTGATTTATTTGTACTAACTTGTGAGAGATTAACTTTTTCGACTGTATGCTAGTATTCTATACCACTTTCCGGTGCCTTGGTTTGTCTAGTACTTTAATCAGATTCTTTGCGCCCTTCTTTTCGTTCACTATTGGGAGTATATTGAATTCAATAATTTCGTTCTATCTGATTGATCGGTATACCACACTTGTCCGACTATAGTAAACGTACTAGAGAAGAATGATTGTTCATTTTATTAAACAAAGAAACTAATTAAAAGTAATAAAGAGCGAGCTGAATTAAAAGGTAGCGGAAGGTAAAATAATTAGTCGGTAGAGTTTATAACTCAAAGCTAGAAGTATCGTTGTACTCTTGTAATTATTTATATTAATGATGTGCATACGAAGTCCAAAGAGAAGGGCTTACTGTGTTCCCCTTTTATTTAATGGAAAATATCCAGAAATATCTATTCCTCGGAGGAAATTATGAACGGAGAAATATTTTTTATACAGTCCTTTTATTACCTTTTGCTACCCTTACCTAGTCCTTTTGTTAGTGAAAGGAGAAAACATTACTACGATAATATAGTCGCAGAAAAATTATGATGTGGAGAGATAATGTTTTTTTTACTAACAAATATAGGAAGCTTCCTATATTCAAATATTTCTTAAGAAATATAAAAAAAATACATAAAATTTGTATAAACAATAAAGGAAACTTCAAAGAAAGGTAGTGACTTTACAGATGTATCATAGAAAATAGGACGAAGAATAATAGTTGTTGAAGATAGATCGGTAAGTTAATACTCTTGTCCTTGCCCGTTAGTTTTAGAGCAGTCCGTTAGTTGTCACAAGAATTGAGAACAATTATATATTGAGCGATTATTCCAGTGAAAGTTTCTATTTTTTAATTCTTTTTTAAGTTCCGAGAAAATTGTCGTCTGTTCTTGTGAATTCTTGAATGGTAAAACCATGTCATCCATATATGTCGATTCGTTCATAAGAGATCTCCATTGGATAGGTAATTCACTAATTACTTTTTCCAGTTTAATCTTAAAAATACGAAATTGATTAAATTTTATCTTCGTTCCTTCATAAACGATAATTTGCAACTATTTTCGATGTTTTTCCAAAATACCAATCTCCATAAATGTTCTTGAAATGTCACTAAAGTCAACCTCAATCTTGATCGCAGGAGAATCATATCAATGCGATTATAAGACATTATACCGTCTTCTAGATGTTCATTGATCGATAAATATCTCTCGATAAATCGACAAGATCCGTCAGATTGTATAATGGTCTGTCCATTAGTTTTTCAATTTCTTCGGACTATTTTTTATTAAGGAAAAGACCGAATGGACTGTCCTTTAAACCAAAAAATTTTTGTATGAGAAATAGTTCTAATGGACAGTCCATAAGAAAAAAATTTTCAATTCGGTCTATTCCTTAATAAAAAATAGTCCGAAGAAATTGACAAACTAATGAACAGACCATTATACAATCGATCCGTCATATACCAATCTCCGCTTATCGTTGTGATGAGCAATGAAATATGGAAGGAAGTAAAACGGTCGGTGCGTTTCTTCTACAGTATTCTTATTCAATAAACGTTGAATTTGTCAGGAACTGATTACCCTCCTCATTCATTCTACTCAACAAGTTTAGTTTTCCATGTAATATGTTAAGCAGATTCCTTACGGGTCGTTCATCGTTCTTGAAAGATATACTGAGAATCTATCATGTTTCCTTTCTATAGAAAGAGATTTTTCGAATTCTTCCGATTCGTGTTTTGTTTTAATAAATTTTCTGGATTTTCTAAATAAGATTGGTGTTTTTGTTCTTCGGTCGATAAATAGGTATTATGATCCCGATTCTCGTTATCGTTCTCTGTTCCCAAAATCATAATGCCGAGAATTCTTGGTGTTATAAAATATATCCGTATCCTTAATTCGACGATAAACGTCCGTAACCACAATATCCCAGTATGTATTCATGCCTATAAATAAATCGATCTCTGTGTTATCCTTCTCATTCTTCATTTGGAATAACGATCCACTGCTTTCCATTTTGGTTTCCTGGCTCTTACCGATGTTAATTGATCCGATTTTATTCACTACGATAGCCCTTATGTTGATGTTTCTATGTGTGATTATCTATGGACCCTTAATTCGACCACCGATGCATCTTGTAGATATTGTAATTGAATTAAATTACGTTGCACGTGGTGTTTTAGTTGGTAAACGAAAGGTATCTCCGAAGTTTCTCGTTACTAAGCAGCTTTCTCTGTTCATTATTAGATTTGGCATAAAAAAATTGGGGATAGCTCTCTCATTTCATATTTGCTTAGGAAAGAGAAACATCGGGGATAACTTCCTACAATCTTTTAGCTGACTATTTGAAAGCTCTTTCCTTTACATCTTTACAGTTCTACAACAACGACAACAACGACAACAACTACAACAACGACAACAACTACAACAACGACAACAACAACAACAACAACAACTACAACAACTACGACAACAACAACAACTACAACAACTACAACAACAACTACAACAACTACGACAACAACAACAACTACAACAACAACTACAACAACAACAACAACAACAACAACAACAACAACAACAACAACAACAACAACAACAACAACAACAACAACAACAACAACAACAACAACAACAACAACAACAA
>JALJEE010002262.1:0-17106 GCA_023231475.1 Seison nebaliae | reverse complement strand
CTTCACCCAACTGCAAAGTTTCATCCGATGGAATGTTAATTATAAGTATAACATCGTTCTTGACGTTAATTGAAAGTCCTTGCTCATCGGCAGTCAATTTGTTAATATCGTTATTGTTTAAACCACGGAGTTTTATACTTTGTTTTTTCAATTTTACAATATCTGAAAAATCGTTTCTCCCACAAAAATTTGTTGTCGCTGTACTAGAAATGATGTTGTTCGTCGATTGCCAGCAACCAATGAGATTTAATTCCATTCTTTCAATAGGCAAGGAATATTCTTTAGGCACAAAGTTTAATCTTATCTTGCTTACCTTGTTCTCAACCAACTTATAATTTTTCTTATGCTCTGCAGAATCGAAGTTTATTTGTTGTTCATAATCGATCTTTGGACGAAATCTTCGACGTTTTCTGATCTCTTTGGTTTTCGAATAGAAGATTACTTGTACAAAACTGAGATTAATATCCGTATTTTGATCAACTTTCTGGATAGCGACTAACGTCGGAGTTGAATATTCGTACCTCAAGTTAATTTCTAAATAATTGCTTTCATTTGGAACCAGATTCTGTAAAATTGACGTCGGTTCTATTTCGTTTCCATTCAAAATGAATGATTTAATGTTGGTCAAATCGTTGAAAATATCGGTATCTGACACACCAATGCAAATATCAGGGTTAGTAACAGGTATTTCGTCAGGACCTCTAGTAGTGCCTCGTTCTAAGCCACATATTTCTAAAAATACTGCAATCTCTTTAATAGGCACAGAACTATTAAGTAAAATTTGATCGTACAAATAAAGATTATTTTCAAATGTTTTCCTTTCCATAAAATCAGTAAAACTATTATCCTTCTTTTTCCTTAGAAATACACCGATAGGTATATTCGGTGTATTTCGAGTCCTGATGTCTTCAAGTGTTCCATTTGATTCTTGATCAAGAATTATTTTTAGCCGTTTAAACTCCCGTGTTGAATTAAACTGTCTATCCAAAAACTTTTCGGCATTAATACCAACCCATGTGTTATCTTCATCTTCATACATGATTTCTGCTCTTGGTTGCACAAATAAACTATTGTCACTTATCAAACAGCTGGTTGAGGTCGACGTTGTGTATGGTGTATATATTTCAATATCCTCCTGAGACCAGCAGCCAATTAATAATATTTCAAAATCTTTTAGTGCAGTTGGGAATTCAATCCTTATTCTTTTTCCAGCATGCGATAATTTATTGTATATGACTTTGTCAATTTGGTTCAAATCGTATTGTTGATTAGTAAATAAATTTTCATAGATTGATTTTTTTCGGCGTCTTATTCGGAAAGGTTTGCCTGTTGCACTTAAAATATGCATATCATAAGAAGTTTGCTCAGGACTATTAATCAAGACATCTTGTATAATGTTGTAGTCGGAATTCAATATTATTTCCAATGAACGTTCATTGAAATTTGTAACAGTCAATTTATTTGATTGCACAGTGAGATCATTATGACTCACTTCATATTTGTTTTGATCAGAGAACAGCGATGAAAGTTCGACACATCGAGAAGGATTTAAAACTGGAATTACTTCACCTTCCATACATGTGGCTATTTCTACTTTTAGTATACGAATTCTCTCATCGTCCACTGTGTGATTGAAATACAACTGGATTTGTGTAAAGGGTAAATTTTTAAAATAAATTATTGAATCATATGAGTTTTTCTTTATTACAGTACCATTTAATAAAGTGAATTTTGCTGAGAAGTTGTCCACATTTGTCTCATTGGGATTTATCCGTATATAATTAATATCATACAATTTCAAATCCGACGTATTAAAAGTGATAGTAAATGGTTCAATGCAAGTGGCATTAAATCCTTGATTTTTGAACAATAGTATGGAGGAATCCATTTCGTAATTCAAGTTGGTAGTATATGGATATTTCGAATAATCGATCCAATCGTAATTTTCGCAAACTGTAAAATAAAATGGTAATCATGAAATGTAAAAATAAAATAACTTTCGACCGTTTTATCTACACAGCCCTTTATATTAACATCTATGATAATTTTAGAGTTCACTTTTAATTCGACGGAAATTTTTTCAGGATTTTTCAGCCAATTTGGAGTTATTATTGAAAATGAGTTACTTTCTGTTAAAGCTTGTCTAATGTTGCGATCAGCGGTTTCGAAATTGACATAAGCACTAATTACCGTGTTTTTATTAGGTATCATCAATTCTAATATATCTATGGTGTAGTTTTCGTAAGTATTGCTAAATTCAATAATTAACGTATTTTCTCCTTTATCTACGACCCATAAATTATCTTGGTCAATCGCTTCCATTTCGACATTTCCGTAAAATGTTCGCTTACTTTTGAAAATTTCGGTATTAGCTTCGGTTAGTTCATTGAGTTGCAAACATACAACAACGGAGATGTCAATATCGGTACTGGTATGGAGCGCTTCGATTATCAGTTGATCGGCGCAAATTTCAATCATCGGATACTCATAATCCCACTTCGATGAAGTCTTGTAAGATATAATAATTGAGGTGATATTGGTCAATTGTTTTTGGAAATGTTCTTCAGGTTCTAATTTCTTGGTTATATCGACCTTCGTATCAAACTCATAAGAGGTAACATCTAAGTTATCCATTCCTTTTGAATTGGGTACCCATAAACCCATCAACGTGACTAGTTGATTGAAATAATAACGAATTTTCGGACTGATTAAATTACCTGTGGTAGTTTTCAAGTTAATACTTTTTTCATTTTCTACTTTTCCTTCAATTTCTACCTTTCGTATGAAAGAAGTTCCATTAATGATGGTTCGGCATGTTCGCGGTTGGGATTCAGTAGTACTAAGGGCTGTTGTCGATGGGATGGTAATACAACCTTTTATCTGAGGTAAAATATGATTTATATTATTCGTAAGTAAATTATCAGGTTTAAAGAAGAATATGCGAATGTTATTTACATATTCTTCTACCGGGAACTTCTTCATGTTTGTTACATTATATCGGTTTGCCTTATCGATAATTATTTCATAATTTTCTAAATCGCGTCCATTAAGATCGATATCAATTGCTCGTAGTTCAAAAGTAAATTGGTTATCAATTATAAACTCCATACCGAACTTTAGTGCATCGGCTTTTTCAGATTCGAGTTTTATGGCAAGCGGAGATTCTCCTATCAATTTTGTTCCATCAAGACCATTCAATTCGTAATATGAACTTGTTTTATAAAGATCAATTAATTTTCCAGTGTCACATTCATTGGATACTGGTGTTGTCGATGTTTTCAAAGAAGTTACATAAGTGTACGTAAAATTTGAACAATGTAGAACACTTACAGTAATATCAGAAGGGACATCTTCTAATTTTTCAGTAATAAAATCAAGGATTACAGTTGTTGTTTCATACTTGGATAAAGCGGTGAATGTTTCATTCCAGTTCATATAAGCTGTTTTGAAAATCTCTTTATATTTATCATTTTGCAGAATTATTCGATATCTGAGAACGTTGTTGATTTTCAGAAGTTTTACTTGATGTACTACGATTGGTTTATTGAAAGCTAATTGGAGACGGTTACCAGGTGCGGTTAAACCATTTCTATTGGGTCGCACATCACCAGTCATACCATATTGAAGTCGATTGGCTAGATATACGTTGCGCATGTCGAATAAATTATAATCAGTTAATGCTTCGTTTGAATGCTTGCAAAAAGCAGGTACTGGTAGTGGTAATCTGGTAGTGTTGGGGAATATATTTGTGTTGAAAACGATTCTTTGCACACAACCGTACAAATCGAGTGTCAACGTTTCATCTTCGTTTAAATTATCTTTGAACTTTATCGTAATATCTATTTTTTGTGTAATAAATTTTTTGTTGTCTTTTGACATCGGCACGGTGATATACAGAGGTTGATAATCAGTTTCCTCTATCACAATTTTTTCCATTTTATTTTCATTCTGGTCTTTTAAAGCAATGGTAACTAATTCCAAATTTTCTTTGTGTTTTATCACAAATTTATCTAGTTCCGCCACATAGTCATTAGAAATATCAATACTTAACTCCAATACTTTCTTTCCTTTTACACCATTCCAGACAATCTCGTTGCCATTTCTATCCACTTGACCGGTCGTAGTACCTATAGTTGAAATTAGTTGCCGACCTGTCGTTTCTCCCATTAGTTCTAACATAGGTAATTGAATGTTCGATCTACATTTAAATTGTTCATCTACCACAACTGGTTCACATCCCACTATGTCGACATATATGCCGGTAGGCGGTATACCATTATCATTTTTTTCGAAAATTAATTTCATCGCTGAAATCGGTTCGTCTCCAATATCAGCTCCGGATATATCGAATAACTTCTGCTTCATCGGATCTTTTTGTCCGATCAGTTTCAATTTACTATCTCCATTTTTTATAAGAATAACACTGAATCCTTTAATTCCAGGAGAACCGGATTTTGCCGACCGAACGTAAATATTTGAGAGAATTGCTGATTTGCGAGCAGGAAAAGTGATTGTAGACGAATATTCTTTACGATTCGGATCGTGAGGAAGGTAGGTTAATCCATAAAATATGTCGCCAAAAGAACCACGTGCAGGTTGATGATGTTGAATGGAAGAACGCGGCAACACGTTTGTGTTCATCAAATGTTCCTTACATAACGACGGTGTTACTGGTGTTGTTCTTGTTTCACCACACATTAATTCATCATCGGAACAATGACGAATACCGTCACATTTCAATTTGGTTTTTATACAATCTCCATCGCTACATAAAAATTTATCATCACCTTTGCATCGGCAGTTACTGGAATCTTCATCTTCACCTTTATTGCAATCTTTCTTACCATCACAAATCTTGGAGAATGGAATACATTTGTGACTAGCTCCAACGGCACACTTTAATGTAGTGCAAGGTAGAGGACAATTCTCTAAATTCTCATCTCTACCGTCTCTGCATTCGGTTATAGAGTTACAGAGCTTCGCACAAATCATCTCATTCGAAACGCTTCTTAATCCCACACATCTTAACTCTCCGTTATCGCAACCACAGTTCTTCTCGTCTTCTCCATTCGTGCATTGTTTGGTGCCATCACATTGAAGATTTGGAGGTATGCATTTACATTCGCCAGTAAGATCTCGACAATTCACTGCACTTTCATCGCACCTACATTCACAATTATTTTCATCTGATCCGTCTCGACAATCGACATGACCATCGCATTTTTTCTTCAAAGTTATACATTCCGGTTGACCGCTCACCATTGACACACACAAGAAATTTCCATTACGTTGATCACATTCCAACGGATCTTTACAATTCTCCTCGTCCGAATTATCGCCGATACCACAATCCGGTTGCCCGTCACATTTCCAGGAAAGAGGAATACATATTCCTGAGTTGGCACATAAAAAGAATTTATCAGAATGACAAATAATTTCTTGACAACTGTTCTCATCGGAACCGTCGCGACAATTGACTATACCGTCACATTTCTTATCCAAATCGATACATTGTCCAGATTGACAATGGAACGAATTGATGGCACAAGTGCAATTATCTTCATCCGAACCATCGATGCAATCACGGACGCCATCACATTTGTACCATTCAGCTATACAATTGTGAGGATATGATCTGCAACGATATTCGTCGTCCTTGCAATGTTCAATAGTTTGTAAGCGACATGCATAATCAGGAATGACTTGACATTGAAATTGACCATTTCTACATACGCAGTCATGGCAGTCGTATCTAATTCTCACATTACTTTGATAATAAAAACCATCATAAGGCGAATAACAAGTACAATCACCTCGTAGTACACAGTTGCCATAATGATCTAAAATATATCCGTCGTTGCAAAAACATCCTTCAGTGCAATAGCCTATGCGACACTCTAATCGCGTCTCATTCCTCAGGGAACATCTCTCTGGACAATAAGAACCACAAGGATGATAATATGAATTAGGTGGACACTGCATTGGACATCTATCTCGGGTTCTCCATGAAACAGATAATCCATGTTCGTTGCAAATCTGTCCCAATTCGGCGAGAACTGTACAATAACATTCACAATCTCCGCCTTTGTCACAAGTGCATGTATCATATAAACAGCTTCGATACATGTAATCCGCCAATTGAATTGAGAGAATTTTGAGACATTTGCTGAAGACAGATAGTTTATTATTAGGTTGAATAAACTTACAATGCATCTTAGCCCATTCTTCTCGTTGAGGTTGCAGTTCACATGGCGATTTATAATTCAATCGATGAAATTCTCTTTCGGGACAATTTGCATCCAATTTAAAAGTGCGAATGGCAGTTCTAATGTTTGTTTGTTGGGCAAAATTTGATAGGTCGTCTTTGGAATTCCCGTTGAAATTACCACAAACACCTTGAATCCGATTCTGATATTTCTTATCAATAGAAAATTGAATTCGAGTCCGACCATCCCACAAAATCTCGAATTTAGGAGACCAAACATGAATTAGAGCTCCAACTTTACTAATAGTCAAATCATCCTTCGTATCTGACGGATAATGGATAGATGTGAAATTGAGATCTTTGTAGATCTTTCCATTTATATTCATCCAAAGTGAATTGGTTAGTTGAATCTTGTACGTACGAGTATCTGCTTTAATGGGATGAACGTGATATTCGATGTCTAAACTTTTACTGCATGTTATACCTTGCGTACCACAAGCAACATTCGTAGCATAAATGGTTAATGTATTGTCGTCAGTTTTACTGAGAAGTAAGGAGCAACTAGTTCCATACGTAAAATATGCGTTATCGAACGTTCGAAATTGTCCATCGCCAAATAATGAACATTCGTTCGGACACGATTCATTCGAACAATCTTCAAACTCTCCATTCGCACAAGTGCAAGTTTGACAATTCACTTTAACCAAGTCTTGATGTTGATACTCCTTACCTGACCATAAACATGGACATTCCGACTGACGAACACAATTGTGCCGATTAGACTCCTTTGCCAAAATATAACCGTCAGGGCAGGTGCACATAGAAGTTCGTATTTTGCAATCAACCCAAATGTGCCGATTATTGCACGATTTCGGACATGTTAAAACATTTTCTCGATAAACTAAATTATTGGGACAAGTAACTTTAAAACAGCCACTGCTTTCACATCTCCATTGTCCGTTGAGACAAGTGCATCTCTCACAATCGCGTCGTATTTCCGTTCCTGGTAAATAATCTTGTTTTGTCAAATCATCATAACATGAACAATGTTTCTTTGTGACACAGTTTGGTGTGGGAAACAAGTTCCAGTGATAACCACGATTACAAACACAACCACTTAAACATTTTTCATTACATGGCGAATGAGGTATATCTGTTCGATTAGAACTGTATAAACTTATCAGACTTCTTTGGCGGCACGTTAAAGATGATTCGCAATCCAAATTATTATTTAATCCATCGGAAGTCGCACAATCGGTGTAGAAACGGTTTTGAAATCCGATACAATTTTTAGAGATGAAGCCTGATCTGGTGCACACTGAACGTACCACTTTATATCGGTCGTCATCCAACCACCTAGTTAAACCAAAATTTTCATTAGCTGTTCGACACATTCCGGCATATATAGCGAAATATCGACATTCATAATATTCGTGCATTGCAGTGGTACTCCCGTAACAAACATCACGTTTACAATAGTTGGTCAACTCATCCAAATTCACATTGTCGCACATCTTCCTCAGTCTTCCAAAATCACAAACAGAAATGTCCCCTGTACAAAGTTTAGTGTTGTTAGGCATCGGCATAGTATGCACAGCTGATGCACAATCCATGTATGTCCGATAATGATTTGCCATAGAAACGATATTAGCACTAGAAATACCCATCGCATCCTCTAATTCTTCCTCTGGTTTCGAGTCATAATTCCCGCACAAACCATGCACTTTCCGCGCATAATCTTGGGCTAGCCGTATTTCTAGTGTAATGTCAGTCATAATAGTCTTCCAATTTTTACTTTCAATTGTCAAAGAATGAGAAGTTGGTTGTTGAATATAAATATCCGATTCCGGAATATAATGTGGTAACGAAGAAATTAATTGATTATTGACCCGCATATATCCTTTTACACCTTTTGCATGGACTACTGTCCCTAAGTATTCAATGATTAACTGACGTCCTTTAAAAACAATATCCTCCGCGTTAATTGTGGATGCGATTCTCAATTTAGGTGATGAGGAAACTTTATTATTTTGCAAATATTGCACCATTGTATATTCACAAGTGCCATTTAAGAAGTATTTAGTTCCATCAAACGTTTGAATATGACCTGAGCCGGTTAGTGTACATGATTTACTACATAACTTTTCCGTGCATTTCCAAGCCCCATCAATACATTTGCACGTATTACAATCATAAGGTACTATTGCATTCGGGAGATGGGTCTTTCCCAAAAAACTACAACTACATTCAGCTAAAGGTACACACATACTTTGTGCTTCGTCCCAATAGGTTTGTGGGGGACATTCACAACCTGGTGAACAGTCTATAAAACATTTATTGGTAATTAATTCCGTCTTCGATTCACTCATGTGATATTTCTGTTTCTCAGATTCCGTTATCTGAATTAATTTGGCTTGCTGACAAATTCGTGGACATCTACTGGCACATTCAGAATATATTTGTTTACCCGGACATTGTTTTTGACAGCCGGCGTCAATTCGCCAATTATTAACTGTAACAAATCTCGCACTACATTCATTCGACAATAGACTGAGCACTTCACATCGAGTTTCCTTCGCCGTTTGAGCGATCACCAATTGTTGGTTGACTGCTCGTCCAGCACTGAATTTCAACGACGCCAAAGCGTTACAAATGAACGTTTTACAAACAGAATTCCAATAATCCACATTCACATCCGTTAATGCGAAACAAACATAAAATTTGGACTGTTGCAATTGATAAATGTAACTGCAGGATTCGGTAGCTAAACTGAATAGGTTCGGAATGTCTTTGTGAGAGATGAAACAAATATTTTTACTCTTTCGTACGAATTCACATGAAGGATTAGTTTGCCACGACTGGAAGAAGATTTCCAAATTCTTTTCCACACTTCCGTTAGGCAATGTTAAGTCATTTCCCATATTTTTGTCGAAATTCCCACAAAGTCCAGTCACTCGATTTACCCAACTATTCTCCAATGTGATATAAAGTGTAAGATCATTATTCCACTTCAATTTAACTCCATTCGAATAAGTCAAATATGTAAATTCATTTGAACTTCGTTCAATCACAATTCCATCATTGTCGTATCCAGTTGTTGGATTAATTAATCGTTCGTTAATCTTAATACCTTGTCGATTGACAATGATTGAAGTCTTCCCCAATTTCAGACGAATAATTTTCGAACAAGTCTTTTCTTGTAGACATTGCATCGATTCTAATGTTATTTGCCAACCTGTTCCTTCTGCTAATATCACTTCACAGCCACTACCAAAACTTAACTGTAATCCATCGAACGTCCTAAACTCATATTTACCGAAAGCAATACATGACGAATAAGACGACTGAATAAATTGCTCATTTACACGATTAATTGCATGAGTACAACTTTCGCATGTGGAATTCTCTTTATCATAAATTTGAGGCAAGAAATACATCATATTGCCATCTAATGTTGCCTTAGCTACTTGTGCCGGTTTCCAACCACCTCCATTATAGACAGAACAACAGAATGATAACGTAACTAATTTCTCAAGGAAGACTTGCGCATCCGATCTTTGACAATTGATTAAACAATAACCTAAATTCGCTACAGCTGTTACATTTTGATATTTAGCGTGCATTCTCACTTGGCTATTGGATACATGGCAATACTCTCCGAAAAAGCCTCGGGGGCATGAACAATAATTTGGGGCTTTACAATAACCACCGTTCATACATGGTTTAAAACATCCGTGTAATCGACAATACTTACCACTCCAACCTAAACAGCATGCACGACGTAATTTGATGGCAACATATCGACATGATTGTCGATTTGATCTTCTACGACTTAACTCGTTCAACAATTGATGAGCGTCAGTTATACCTACTTCTTTAAACGACGTGAAATCTAACCGAAATTCCTCATTACTCTTCTCATATTCACCAAGTATATCGAATGTATTTGGTGAGGGACATTCGTCATCTTTATACACCTTCTCATGGAAATTACAGAAATGTGAATCTGGATATTCTATCTGAGGCTCAGTTACTGGTAGCTTATCGGTAACCGGACCGATTGTTACTCTTCCTTTAAAATCCGTTTGTTCTTGAAGATTAGTCGTTCTCCCATTGTTTGTGAATAACGGTCTTTCTGTCGATGATAGGTATAAATTAGTGGTTAACTTCTTATTTAACTCTACATCCTGACGAGGCTCTACAGTCATTTGTTTAGTTGGCGTTCTATCATGAAAACTATTCATAAATAAATTGGTCGTTGGAAACTGATTATCTACTTTCACTTTATTCCTCTGTAAGTTATTCTCCTTCATATCTACTATCCTTGTTGGTCCTAGTGAGGCTTGATATAAATTCGTCGTATGATGGATTCCATTTTTAACTGCAATTTTCTGACGTACCATCATATCATCTCCTACACTATTCTTTGAGGTAAACTTATTAGGAGAATTATTTGTTTGACTTTGAGTTATTCTACTTCCTGCGTACGATGCTTGATTCAAATTAGTCGTATACTTATCTAACTTCAAGTTAGCACCTCCTTGGCGGAAAAGAAAATCATTTTCTGTTTGTAAATCACTCTTCTCTTTAGACATGGATGACTGGTGAAATGGAATTTCTTTATCTTTCGTTGTTCCCATAGACGCTTGATATAAATTAGTAGTATATCGATCTGCTACATTATCTGCTCGCCTTCCCTCCATCATTTCTATTAGATGACCACTTTCCACTTTCTGAAAAAGTTTTTGAGAAACGACTTTATGCGAAATGGGAATCGGATCATTTGTAGTGACATAATCAATTTTCTTCCTAGTTGGATTATATAAATAAGCAGGAGTGGTTTGATAAATTGGTTTTGGGGTAAAACCATTCTTCAAAAAGATCTCACCAAATACCGTCGTTCGATAGGCGGGTATGTTGGTGGTGTACTGAAAACCAACATTCGTTGGAATAATGAATATTAAAAGCCACAATAGGCCCACAATCATCATCGGTAACAATGAAATGAATGTATTTTTTTCTATCGTAACTTTCTGAATTGTTTCAAAATTAAAAATAAGAAATTTATCTGCTTTTAATAAAAGTAGAATTTGGAAAAGAATCTAATAACGGTGCAAATAAATAGATGTTTGAAGTAGTTGATGACAATATCATTATGATGGGTTTATGATAATTATATTTTCACTTTCTTCTTTTCACTAATTCTTAATCGATTATTGTAGGTGGAAAATACAGAAGCATTTATTCAAACAATAGAGAACACCATTTCCAAATCTGGTCAAGGAGCTCCAACTGATAATCAGAGAATAAAAGGATAATTGGAAATTTTTCTAGAAAATTTTTATTCTATCAAAATCTTCCAACAATCAAAAACACATTTTAAACATTTCACTTCTCCAATAATTCCAATTTAATATGACTAACCAAAAAGTTATAAACCTACTTGAAATTATAAAAATTTAGAAATAAATAACATATCGAAACTAATTGATAATAAAAAAGTAAGACCGAACATTTTTCTATTTTCTAAGATTTCTCTTTGACAGTTGTCATGAATTGTTTGAATAGAAAAAAAGAAGATTTAATCCTTTCAATGCACTCCAACAAATGGCAAAATCCAAATAAAATTAAATGATTAGAATAAAAAATTGTCAACAATTTTGAACTATTTCGGTAATCTAAGTTCTATATTCTACTGTTTTATTCTTACCTGTTATATTCTGATTATTTTAATGTTTCACATTTTGAAAATTAATATTGGATAGTTCCCCCAATGATGAATGAACTTTATTAAATGAATTGAATCTAAAAGGGAGTCGAAGAATATAAACGTTGAAATTTCTTTCGCATCGAATGGAATATTTCATACTTCAATTCTTCGCATGCGCAATAGATGTGGTGAAGGAATGTGTTGTGAATTCGATCATTTGTTCATTTCATTCCTTCCGCCATATTAATTGAAATTAAATTAGTTTCTATTTTCATTGGTAATAAGATTTTGAAAAGGTGAATAGTTTGTTAAGAATTTCTAATGATTTTAGAACAGGGAGGCGTACTCTTTCGAAATAAACAAAGTACATGTATGAAATGCTACATGATCAATAGATATATGATTGTTTATGGGGAAAAAATTAAGATAATGAAACTACTTATTTTACACGATGAATGGTGAGTTAATGAAAGATGATAAATTGATCAATATCATATTTCTATCGGAATACGGAAATATGCGATACTTCTAATTCTCCCGTATCTTTACTAGATATTCATTGATGAAATGACTTATTGACGATGACGTCATTGGAAAATGAATAAATGCTGAATGTTGAAAAGATTGCAGAATCATGAGGAATGAACGGATATATAAGGACATCGATCCATATAAATTAACTCATCATTCTTATTTTTATTTCATCTTTCCGTCATCATATTCCTCACATCATGGCCAACTCTCAAACAATCGTTTACACTAATCGAGCGCCTTCAGGTGAAATCGTTGGTGGGTTAGTTCGCGTCATATTAGACAGTTCCATAACTACTTGGATTGCACCCGCTTGCCCACCTCTGACCCTCGACCAATGGCACAAAGAGTTGGAGGAGAGAAGTTTGATTAGGAAAGGAAATTTAATTGAAAACTGTCAAATTTACACTTATCCAGTCCCCCAACAATTGTACGAGAGTCATTACAAATTTATATCCAATAAGATTTTGTGGCCCATATTCCATTCGGTTGACACGCGAATTCTAACTTTAGAAAACGAGGAATCGCTTCACGCAATTCTCCAAGATGATACGAGGAAGATCGTTTTTCCTCATTCAGCTGATGAGATTGTGAAGAATTATCTGAATTACTTAAAATTTTGCGGTTTATCCAACATGGCAGTAAAGAAATTCTATGAGAAAGACAGTACTCACGATAATCTTGATCGTATTCGATGGATTCATGATTATCAAGCCATACCAGTTGACGGGGAAATCTTAGCTAGTCATACGCCAATACCATCAATCGAATATTTGAAGAGAGTGGAATTCAATAATGGAAAGGCGAAAAAAGTTAATTTGCTAGATACACTCTTCTTTCGCAATCTGTTGGAACATTGGACGAAACATAAAAATTTAGTTTTTCAACGACCGAACGATGTGAAGAATTTTCTCCAAATTCTTCACCACTACGAAATGATATCATCCCTCAGTGTCAATAAGCACGATAGTAATTTCCTCCAGGTTACTAATAGTAACGAACCGAAATATCTACTCAAATCACAAACGATTCGATTGTGGAAGAATAAGTTGTTGAAATTATCAGCTATTCCAGTTGGTATTGATCAAAGGAAAACTTTGAATTTAGCGAGAGAGAACGAAAACAGAATAAAGGAAACTCATTTCACCAAAGATGTCTTAGAGAAAACGGGCATTTATATTAAAAATTCAAGGATAAACGTTCATGAATTACTCAGCGAAATTATACCGTCATTGGACGGTGATATGACGTCGACAAATCAAGTGTTTATCTCAATTCATCGAAACGATTATTCGAAGAATACGATTGAGAAATTGGAAGCGATCGATAAATTTTTTAAAGACAATCCTGAGACGATTAATCATGTCTTCTTCCTCCTCTTTCTGCAACCGACACGAACCGGAATAAAACCATATGAGATATATCAGAATAATGTGATATCATTCGGAAAGAAATTACATGAGAAATATGGAAACTCATTATTTTGTGTTCCTGCTGGAATAAAAAATTGTGATTTTCTTGGTTTATTACGACATCGGGAAGTACTCGGTATAATCTCGACGGCATTCAAAGATGGTCATGATTTAACCGTTCGAGAAACGATCGATTCAAGAGCTGATTGTACAACTAATGCCAATATACTCCCTTTAACCGCTATCGTATCTGATGGTATTGGAGCGTCTGTACTTTTTAAGAATGAAGCATTTATTGTAAAATCTCCAATTCCTGGAAATTCAGCTGATCGTCTCCGTTTCATTAAAGATCTCTCCCATCAATTTTCACGCGTCCTATCAGTGCATTCGACGAAGAGCGGTAGAGAACAATTAGCTGACCGGTATCGCAAAATGGTCATCACATCCAATAAGTACAATAGTAAACTTTATACACAATTCTCCTTAAACAATAATATTCATACAAATTCATCTGACTCGACAGATGATTCCGAATAACTTCCGTCCATCAATTCATTCCGAAAAAATTTATTTTTTATAGAACCTTATCTTTTCCCATAAGCGAAAATTCTCACAAACAAATTAAAGAAATATACATCATCTTCCTCATTTTTTGCTTAAACAAGAACTTTTTTGATGAAGTCAACTAAAAGTTCTCTTTCCAACATTTATCTCTTTGCAGCCTAGTCTAGTCTAATAAGTTATATAATTCTAGTTGTTGTATGACACATACAGAAAAATGATTTCTAAAATAATCGTAAACGTAGATTAAATTACAAATTTATCCAATTTGTATATATCCAAAATATAATACAAACTTTTGAATCAGTTAAGATATCATTTTTAAACGTTCCTAAAATTCCTAAGCATTCTTATTTATAGAAAAAAAAAACTTTTACATTTAACAATCGTTTAACAGTGTAAGACTTACACTGTTAATTATCACTTAACTTACACTAACACTAATCTCTATCTAATTTTCTATGTTAACATATTTCCTTAAACTTCAGAAAAAATCTTATGTAGCTATGTCAAAGTTATCTTCCTACCTAATATACAGTAGGAATTTAAAATAATCGGACACTTTTACGTTTTTATAAAACCGGTCATAACTTCTGTCCTATGAAGTATCTTTCGTAAAGGTGGATATCACAAAAGAGTGAAAGAAAAGAGAAAAGTGAAAAAAGAGAAAGCTCTTAAAGATCAAGCTCGTTACATTTTCGTTGATAAAATCATGAATATTGATCCAACTGTATACCCATCTAATTAACGCAGTTGAAAAAAATTTCTTAATTTTTCAGGCATATTTTCCTACAATCCTTTTAAGTATACAACAGATGGGACATGTATTCCACATATCCTCCCCTTTTCACAAACTTTCAATAATCTTTTCGGTTTGATTTCGGTTTCTCAAAGAACACAAACACAAAAACTGACCTACTATAAACCGCATTCAAATTCGATCATCATTCTCCTACATTCTTCTACTGTTATATTATTTTTCGCATTTATTTTTCGGCACCTTCATGAAATATTACAATGCGAAAGTTAGGAGTTAATTACAATTCAAACTTGTTCGTAAATGAACAATTGTTGCAGAAATCAGATATAAAACAGACTAATTTTAATAATCGATTAATAAATAATAAACATCGTCGTCAACTGTGGTCAAATTTGAGGAGTTGTAACGAATTAGAGAACAAGTTCAATACAATCTAACTAGTAAGTTGCTCAGACAGTGAATGCCTTCATCGGCCAAGTTATTAATCTTCTGAAAGCTTTGTTTATGTTCGAGGCGAAAGACGAACAAGAAAATTGTTTCAAACAATTGTTTGGGTTGGGTAAAATATCTTCCTTAGTTACGATGTGTCCTAAGAATTTGATTTGCGATACACCCATATCACATTTGTTGTCAATTGTTGTCGCGATTGATTGTCAATTCGGCTTCGCCGATCGTCTGAAATATCTTTTCTAATAATTGTTTGTGTTCTTCCTCGGACTTCGCCCATATTATCATGATAGATATGAAGTATCGATAGAGGTTATCTTAGCACCATCTAAATCTTCTATAAAATCCAGTTATGCCCAAAAAAGATCTTATAGATTTTGAGGGGACATAAATTACGAATAAAAATTTATCTTTTTTTTTTAAAAAAAAATTAAATCTTGAATTTTGAATCTTTGAATCTTTCGTGATATGAACACTTCGATTGAATCGGACCACCAAAATTGTATTTCTACGCTCTGGACATCGCATCTCAGAATGAAGCACGACAAGAAATCGATAATCAGAATTTCCAGCACAAATCACCAAACACTGGAAATAAGAGAATGAGACGAGAGAAATCCTCTCCGCCCCATTGTGGTTCGTTTTGTCAACTTTCTGTGGCTTCTCCGTCTTGGGAAGAGTTCAGACAGATTCAAGAAGCTTGCCGTCTTCTTCAACAAGTCGTAATGTTGAAGGAACGAGTCATATTACTTGAAAAACCCCGTATTGCTAAGAATGAAAGTGCAGGAATGGGTATAATAAAGAATACGACGGCGGGGAAATCAGTAGTGGGTTTGAATAACTCGTCTGATGCGTCTGAGGAGCCAATTTCCAAGTATTTCGAAAACAGCGTGAATGTAGAAACCGTTATCGAAAAAAACAATCGAGTAAGAAATCATACGCTGGGAGTCTATCGAGCATTTGAAGAATGACGTCAGGAATGCGAGGATCAACCTTCGTTTATGTAATGACTCAGCGAAACAACTAGAATTGCGAAAAGAGAAGAAAAAATTTCGTCATGCAGTCCGTTCACTAATTCGTACGAATAATGAAAAAAAACTCAATTCGATTACTATGTACCATGACACACGTAAGTTCTGGTCCACGCTTCGATCTGCAAGGAAAGCGACGTCCGTTAAGATTGATATAGGTGCATTCCGTAGTCACTTTCAAAGCATGATGTATGAATCAGATATTGTCACCGAAAGCAATGCTTTTACCACTAATAATCATTGCGTTCCTATTTCGATTGAAGAACTGACGTCTGCTATCGCTCTAATTGACAACCGAAAAGCTCATGCGTCGGACAATTGTTGTATGAACATCATTGCAAATTTAAGTAAAACGAATCTCCGAATTATTTTGAACGAGATAAATCGAATTATTCTTGACGGAATTGTATCTAAATCAATGTTGACGTTCTTAGTGATACCAGTATTTA